>PVKP010035527.1:0-10492 GCA_004027715.1 Plecturocebus donacophilus | reverse complement strand
TGGGATTATAAGCGTGAGGCACTGTGCCTGGCCAATACTTCATTTAAAAAAAAAAAGTCACTGGCAAATGGTTATTAGGAAGAAAGCACTTAAATGAGAACTAAAAAACCAGTTTCAGATCTAGGCCCAAACTTGCAACTATATACCTTGAACAAAGCTTAATGTCTTTAAACCTCAATCTAATCATTTATAAAATTAGGTGATGCTCTCTTACCCTTTTAAAATTCCAAGCAAAAACTCTACAGACAAAATTTGAAAATCAAATTTCTAGGAAAGCACGAGGGAAACTTCAGAAACGCATTACAAGGGAAGGAATTAAATCTTGCTATTTGGTCACCCTCTTCTGCTGTATAGCAGGGTTCAGTATGAACATATTTATTTAGCATGTAGGCACAAATCTGATGGGAGTTTACTTGGCTCCATTTTAACTATTGTTAAACTGCAATTTTTTCCCAAAGTGTGTTCTTTAGGAAAATTAGTTTTGCAGGATGTGTTTAGGTATTTTATGGTGAAACAAACCGGAGAAACATGGGGTCAAAACTAAAGTTAAAAAGGTTTTTTCTAATGTATGACTTTTCAGAAACTTTATTTTGTCATGTATAATCTTTAAGAGGGATATGGAGTATATAGCATTTTCTAAATTTATTTTATCCTTTAAAAAAAACTTCTCTGGTTCTGCGTATGACAGCCTGAAGAGGTGGCACCTTGGAGAAAAGAAAATCCAGGTCTTTTCAACTCAGCAGTTATTGCTTGAGCGCCCATGTGACTGCTAGGCTCTGCAGCAGATGATGGGATGACAGCCAGTGGCATCAAGATAACGAATAAACTTGCCTTAATGCCTTCGTGAAAATTATATACAATAAACTGTAACACAATGTGATAAGGGGATATGGGAGGCATTGGGAAAAGCTGATGAGTAGGTGAGCTATGCCTTCTAAGATAAGTAAGAGCTGAAAAAGGAAGTTGAGTAAAAAACAGGAAATACTCCAAATACTCCTAGACTCAGAAATGGAAAAGCAAACTGTGGCTCATCCATATTATGAAATACTACTCAGCAACACAAAAGGACAAATTACTAATATATACACAACTTGGATGAATCTCAAATGCATTATGCTAAGTAAAAAAAGCCAGACTCAAAGGCGGTGATTCTATTTATATGATGTGCTGGAAAAGGCAAAACTGTCGGAACAGAACACATGTCAGTGGTTGCCAGGAGCTGAGAGTGAAGGAAAGGTTAACTACAAAAGGACACATGAGGATTTTTTAGTATGACAGAATTATTATATAGTCAGCCCTTGGAATCCACGGGTTCTGCATCCAGGAATTCAACCAACTGTGGATATTCTTTAAAAAGGTTTGGATATGCTAATTACCCTGATTTGATCACTATACATTATATGTATAAAAACTCACTATGAAACCCATAGATGTGTATAATGATGTGTCAATCAAAAAATAAAAATATAAATTTTAAAGACCTGACACATATACAAAAAATTGTTAACATGTTTAAAAATTTAATTTTAATATGAAAAAAATTTAAAACAATAGAACATGGCATTTACATTGTATTTGGTACTAAAGCAACCTAGAAAAATATTTAAAATAATTCAACAGTAAAAACTTATACAAATATTAAAATATAGTATAAAAACTATTTAAGCCTTTACATTAGGTATTAGGTATTAAAAGTAATCTAGAGATGTTTCAAAGCAAGCTTTTCCAACCTGCAGCCCATGGGCTGCATGGGGACCAGGATGGCTTTATTTTTATTTTTATTTTGAGACAGGTTCTTGCTCTGTCACCCTGCAATGCGCAATCTCAGCTCACTGCAACCTCCGCCTCCTGGGTTCAAACAATTCTCCTGCCTCAGCCTCCTGAGTAGCGGGGACTACAGGCGCGGGCCACCATGCCCAGCTAATTTTCGTATTTTTAGTAGAGAACAGGGTTTCATCACATTGGCCAGAATAGTCTCCATCTCCTGACCTCATGATTCGCCCACCTCGGCCTCCCAAAGTGCTGGGATTACAGGCGTGAGCCACCACGCCCAGCCCCAGGACTGCTTTAAATGTGGCTCAATACAAATTCATAAACTTGGGCCTGGTGCAGTGGCTTTGATGCCAGTAATCCCAGCACTTTGGGAGGCCAAGGTGGGTGGATTACTTGAGGTCAGGCATTCAAGATCAGCCTGGCTGAAACCCCATCTCTACTAAAAATCCAAACAGCAGGCATGGTGGTGGGTGCCTGTAATCCCAGCTACTTGGGAGGCTAAGGCAGGAGAATCACTTGAAGCTGGGAGGCAGAAGTTGCAGTGAGCTGAGATCAAGTCATTGCACTCCAGCCTGGGTAACAGAGTGAAACTCAGTCTCAAAAAAAAAAAAAAGTTGTAAATTTTCTTAAAACATTATGAGATTTGTTTGTGATTTTTTTTTTAAGCCCATCAGTTATGGTTAGTGTATTTTATGTGTGGCCCAGGACAATTCTTCTTCCAATGTGGTCCAAGGAAGCCAAAAGATTAGACACCCTTGTTTTAAAATATATGGGAAGATGTGCACAAGTTATATGCAATTACTATACCACTTTTGGTTTTTTTGAGATGTACTCTTGCTATGTTGCCCAGGTTTGTCTCAAACTCCTGGGCTCAAGTGATCCTACTATCTCAGCTTCCTAAGTAGCTGGGACTTACAGGTATGCACCACCACACCTAGCTTACTATACCATTTTATATCAGGGACTTGAGCATATGTGGATTTTGGTATCTGCAGGAGATCCGGGAACCAATCCCCCATGGATTCTGAGGGATGACCGTGTATTTTTATTGTGATGGTTAGAGAACTGTATGCATTTGTCAAAACTAAGGCCAAGTATGGTGGCTTATGCCTGTAATCCCAACACTTTGGGAGACCAAGGCAGGAGGATCGATTGAATCCAGGAGCTCAAGACCAATTTGGGAAACAAAGTTAGACCCTGTCCTTAAAAATTAGCCAAGTGTGGTGGCACTGGCCTGTAGTACCAGCTACTCAGGAGGCTGAGATGGGAGGATTGCTTGAGCCCAGGAGGCCGAGGCTGCAGTGAGCCATGATAATATACATCATTGCACTTCAGCCTGAGTGACAGGACAAGATTATCTAAAAAATATGAAAAACAACAACAAAAAGCTTAAGTATGCACTCAACTAAAACTAGATACTAAAAAATTAGGGTGCATTTTACTGTATCTATATTATACCTTAAAAAAATAATGAAAACAGTGGATGGAATGGATGTACTCGTTCTAGAGATAAGAATGTAGAGTAGATATGGGAAATGGAAGATGTATAAGGTCATGATAGAAGATAAAATGCAAATGTTGTTTTGGCCACTTTGGGAAAACACTAAACACCACAGGAAAGCATTTGGTAAGCAATGGGGGATACCTGAAGATTTCCAAGCAGTAGAGTGGCACAATAAGATCTGTGTTTTCACAGGAGGGTAGAGGATGCTCCTGTGAAGGAAGAATGGAGACAAGGAGACTGCCTGGAGCCTCCTGCAATACAAAACAGTTCTGCCTAGAGCGGCGGAATATACAAGAGGAAGAACTAAGACCAGAGAGATTTCAGGTCAGAACACAGAGACTATGTTATAAATGCGTATGAAGGGACTGGAAAAGGGGAAAAGAATTTAAAGACAACTCTGAAGTGTCTAGCTTGGTTGACTTAATATACAGTGACGCCAAGTAATAGAATAAAAGTAAAATTGGGGGAGGAATAGATTTTGGACGGGGATAAAACAACAAATAGAAGGTTTAGACATGTTTTGCTTGAAATGCCTGTGGGAGATTGTATTACTGGTGCCAAATATCCCCATGCCCCTCCCTGGGGAGGATTATACATCCACACCCAATTATCTCAGGAGTGACTTCCTTTGGCTGATAAAATGAGGCTGGAAATGTGTTACTTCTGGGCCAGCACATGGCTTGTCGTGTATCTTTTCTCCCCTCTGCCAGGATGACTGGCAGTGTTCCAGATAGATGCTTCTTTGTCAGCCTAGGTTCCAAAGGGAGGACAGCAGGGTCACAGCTGCAGCAGAGCCACAATGAATGCGTAATGAGTAAGAAACAAGTCTTTGTAAGCCACTAAGATTTGGGTTTCTGTTGTTGTTGTTAGAACAGCCCGGTCTATCTTGACTGATACAGTGCATAGAGAATCTATGCAAATACGTGTAGTAGATAACTGAAGTACAGACCAGGAGCTGAATAGAATAATTGGGACTAGAAACACAGATTTACAAATCTATAATATAAGCAAAGAAATTAGCTCAGAAAAGTGGATGACACTAAAGAGAGAACTGAAATTAAGAAGAGAAGAGGGAGAAGTATGAAATGCCGGGAAATAATCAGTGTTTAATGGGTAGAAGGAGAAAGAGAAATAAAAAAAGTCTGATTACAGGCCAGGTGCGGTGGCTCATGCCTGTAATCCCAGCACTTTGGGAGGCTGAGGTGGGTAAATCAGTTGAGGTCAGGAGTTCGAGACCAGTCTGGCTAACACAGTGAAACCCATCTCTACTACAAATACAAAAATCAGCTGGGCGTGGTGCTGCACAACTGTAATCCCAACAACTTGGTAGACTGAGGCAGGAGAATCATTTGAACCTGGGAGGCAGAGGTTGAAGTGAGTCGAGATCGTGACAGAGTGAAACTTTCAAAAAAAAAAACCGTCTGATTACAGAGATGTGTAGTAAGGCTGGAAAGTCATTTTGCTAAGGTCAAATAAGGCAATCATTGTCTTGAGTGCTACAAAGAAGTCAGTGTGGGAATATGACAAAGTATCTCTAGATTTGAAATGAGCAAGTCATTGAGAGAACAACTTCAATGGAGTCACTGAAATTGAAGTCAGGCTACAGAAAATTAAAGTATAATGTGAAGGTACAGATAGAAAGTTAAGTGATTGTTTTTCTAAAAGTTTAGTCATGAAAGGAAGAAAAGATAAGGTAGCAGTGAGACTGAGGGAGAAGCAGGGTGAGAGGAACTCAGGCAGATTTAAGCCACCTTTTTTAGAGTCTTACTCTGTTGAGCAGGCAGGAGTACAATGGCACAATCTCAGCTAACTAAAACCTCTGCCTCCCAGGTTCAAGTATTCTTCTGCCTCAGTCTCCCAAGTAGCTGGGACTATAGGCATGCACCATCATGCCTGGCTAATTTTTGTATTTTTAGTAGAGACAGTGTTTCACCATATTGGCCAGGCTGGTCTTGAACTCCTGACCTTGTGATCTGCCCACCTCGGCCTCCCAAAGTGCTGGGATTATAGGTGTGAGCCACCACACCTGGCCTAAGCCACCTTTATAGGGTGAGAAAGAGGCACCAGAATGTGACAGTGAAATTTTGAAAAATAATGGGTAATTAATCAAGTGAAGCTCTAGAGATGTCAGGAGGGATTAGGATTAAAAGTGTAGGAGGGGGCTGGGCATGGTGGCTCACACCTGTGATCCCAGCACTTTGGGAGGCCGAGGCGGCCAGATCACAAGGTCAGGAGTTCAAGACCAGCCTGGCCAATATGGTGAAACCCCGCCTCTACTAAAAAATATGAAAATTAGCCAGGTGTGATGGCATGCGCCTGTAGACCCAGCTACTCAGGAGGCTGAAGCCGGAGAATCTCTTGAATTCGGGAGTTGGAGGTTGCAGTGAGCCAGGATGGTGCCACTGCACTCCAGCCTGGGGGTGATAGAGTGAGACTCTGTCTCAAAAAAATAGAAAGCACAGGAGGGGAGGAAAGAAGGTTGGAGAGATATGAGGAAGGAGATGAAAATACAAGATGTAACTGAGTTTGAAAGTAGAGGAGAGGCAGCTGAGAAAATTCTTGCCTTCTAAATCTGGTTTTCAGAGGAAAATAGATGATAGGATTTTGTTGGCAATAAAGTCGTCATGAATAGGGTAGGGGACTTGAGAAGAGTATAAAAGTGTGGAACAGATGCTATGGGTAACAGGATAAATGAAAATATGGCAGCATCCAAGGCCTGCCTGAGATCTGCTATCATACATTTATAATATGGTTCTTTATTAAACAGATACTTTTGGCCAGGTGTGGTGGCTCACACCTGTAATCCTAGCACTTTGAGAGGCTGAGGCAAGCCAATCAATTGAGCCCAAGAGTTCAAGATCAGCCTGGACAACATGGTGAAATCCGTCTCTACAAAAAATACAAAAAAATTAGCTGGGAGTGATGGTGAGTGCCTATAGTCCCAGCTACTCGGAAGGTTGATGTGGGAGGATCACTTGAGCCTGGGGGGTCTTAGGCTACCATGAGCTGTGATCATGACACTGCACTCCAGCCCAGGTGACAGAGTAAGACCCTGTCTCAAAAAATAAAAAAATAAAAACCACCACTTTTCCCCCAGCAAATTCTATCAGCCTTAGAGGCAAAAGAAATGGGCAAGTGCACTGGCAAGAGGCATGCTTAGAGAACTGAAGATATTAGTAAGTGTCAGCATACAAAGTAGACCGAGCACTGGGACTGTCAATTTTGAAAGATTTAAAGAACAAAACTATGAGATAGTAATAACAGCTTAATAGATAGCTTAGGAAAACAATCCTAAAGAAGATGATCCTAAATCTACATGGATAACAAGTTGACAGGCAGGTGGAGAGGTGACAACAGTTAAGGAGAAGGTGGCAGGAAGTTTGGTGCCCAGAGCTCAGGCAATTCAAATAAATTGTATTAGCAAAGTCTAAGAAGTACTTGTTTTTTTTTTTGTTTGGCACAGCCTATCTTTTATTTATTTATTTTTACGTGACATGTGCTGGTCTACTTTTTATTTAAATTTTTTAAAATTTTTGTATATTCCATGGGTACAGGTATAGATTTCTTATATGTGTATGTTACAGAGAGGTAAAATCTGGTAAGAAGTACTATTAACTCATGGTTTCAGCAATTTAAAGACAGCCCTTTTAACTTAAGATAGCCCTTTTAATCTAAGCTAATTGGATCTGGAGTCCAGTGAGAACATAACCTTGATTCAGAAAACAAAAAGAAACAGTTCAGGCTGGGCATGGTGGCTCACGCCTGTAATCCCAGCACTTTGGGAGGCCGAGGCAGGTGGATTACCTGAGGTCAGGAGTTCGAGACCCACCTGACCAATATGGCGAAACCCTGTCTCTACTAAAAATATAAAATTAGCTGGATGTGGTGGTGGGCACCTGTAATCTCAGCTACTCAGGAGTAATCCCAGCTACTTCACCCACTGTACTGAAGCCTGGGTGACAAGAGCAAAACTTTGTCTCAAAAAAAATAAAAAAGAAAAGAAACAGTTCATCCTTGGATTAGAGACAAAAAAAACTAAGAGTGTACTAGAAAATAACGGGAGTGGCAAATAAGATTACATGATCAGGCAACAGAAAGATCTGTTCTTCCTAGGGGTGGATCAGAGAGGGCTTGGACAAAATGAAGTAAAGTCATTACAAAATATCAAAGAAGCAAAGTTATCTATTAATAATATAGGTTGGGCATTCTTTATCTGAAATGCCTGGGGATCAGAGGTGTTTTGGATTTTAATTTTTTTTTTTTTTTTAATTTTTTTTTAAGGGAAGAGTCTTGCTCTGTCACCCAGGCTGGAGTGTAGTGGTGTGATCTTGGCTCACTGCAACCTCCGCTTCCCTGATTCAAGCGATTCTCCTGTCTCAGCCTCCTGAGTAGCTGGGACTACAGGCGTGCACCACCATGCCTGGCTAATTTTTGTATTTTTAGTAAACATGAAGTTCACCATGTTGGCAAGGCTGGCCTCGAACTCCTAACCTCAAGTGATCTGCCCACCTCGGCCTCTCAAAGTGTTGGGATTACAGGCACGAGCCATAGCACCTGGCCAGATATTGTTGTTGCTGTTGTTAAGATGGAGTCTCACTCTGTCACCAGGCTGGAGTACAGTGGCGTAGTCTTGGCTCACTGCAACCTCCGCCCCCCAGTTTCAAGCAATTCTCCTGTCTCAGCCACCTAAGCAGCTGGGATTATAGGCACACGCCACCATGCCCAGCTAATTTTTGTATTTTTAGTAGAGACAGGGTTTCACCATGTTGGTCAGGCTGGTCTCAAACACTTGACCTCAAGTGATCCACCCACCTCGGCCTCCCAAAATGCTGGAATTACAAGCATGAGCCACTGCGCCTGGCCCAGATATTGTTCTTAACCACATTTTACAGATGAGAACATTATGGCTTAGAGAATTTCAGTAATCTGACTGTGGTTTAAGTGTGACACTATAAATATTCATATAGTGTTTGTGCCCTAAGAATCTCCTATGCCAGCAGTCCTCAACCTTTTTGGCAGCAGGGATAGGTTTCACAGAAGACAACTTTCCATGGATGGGGGTGGGGAAGCAGAGGGGAGATGATTTTGGGATGAAACTGTTCCACCGCTGCTGATCTGACAGGAGGCAGAGCTCTGGTGGCAATGCTCCCTCACCCACTGCTCACCTTCTGCTGTACAAGCCTGGTTACTAACAGGCCACAGAGTGTTACCAGTCTACGGTCCGGGGGTGGCGGACTGTTGTCCTATGCTGATAAAAAACTATTTGGAAGAGAAATTCTTCTTTATACCCTAGAACTGTGCAGCAAAAAGTAGCATAACAAAACCACCCCTCAGAAGGTTGCATATATCATCACAATGTACCTGGCATGTTTCTCACTTCCTCCCCCCAACACAAAACAACTAGAAATCAGCATTTCTGTTACACAAGAGAAATAAAATATTCAGTCTCAAAACTCGTATTATTCAGAATTGGTCATCTAAACTCAACTGTAGGTATTGTATTTATTAAGTTATTATCAGGCATTTCTGCTTTTAAGAAAAAAATTGTATAAAAATGGTATATATAAGTGTATGTATCCATCACTTGCCAGAGCCTCAGATAATGAAGCTTATACTATATTTTCTTACCCTTTCTGTTTTATCTGCACAGAAGAGTCGTGTGTGATGTCTTTTTTGCACCACAATATATGTTATTCCTGGCCGGTAATCTTCTTCCAAGCTAATACACGCCTTTCGAATTGCTATTAGTTCTGGCCAAGCTACCTAGAAGACAGAAATGGAATTATGTTTAATTGAGAATTTGCTTAGTATCTCTCAGATCTACCCAGAAGGGCAGATGAGAGGAATCTCCTTCAGGCTCCTAGCGGTCCTGAGGGGCAACAGGGATAACGAGAGTACCTGCTTCATTTGTCCCTCGGATACCCCTCCGCGGTAATAGATGATCCGAGTGGGTTTGAAGCGTGTGGATTTGTAGAACTGAATCAGCAGCTCCCGAACCATGTTAGTCAAGTCCTGGATGACTTCTTGACTGTAGAGGAGCTCTTGGGAGATCTCCTGCCGGGAGGTCTGCACCCGAACAGTGGCACAGTACCGGCTAGGGTGGCCATCCATGCTGCCAACCACAGCAGCAATGGAGGGCTTCTTCCCATCCCCTGCTGGTGGGTGTGTGACATCTGCTCCCAGGAAGATGACAGGCTGCTGGAACACCGAGGGCCTGCTCAGATTTAAGGAGACGTTGCCACTCAGACATATAAGTGAAAATGTTCAAGTTTAGTGAGATTATATCACCAGATATAATCAGATATAACCTTATAAGAGACAACAAGTCTTTAGCCCACTGGGAAAAAACACTACAGACCACTGAATATTGATGTCACCCAGTGCAATGAATCTGAACTGACTGAAGAAGTGAACATGGATCTTCTATAACAGTAAAAAGAAAAGATTTAAAAAACAGGACCTAGGCTGGGCACTGTGGCTCACATCTATAATCGCAGCACTTTGGAAGGCCAAGGAGGAAAGACTGCTTGAGCCTAGGAGTTCAGGACCAGCTTGGGCAACATGTTAAGACCAAGGTCTCTACAAAAAAATCAGAAAGCCCAGCGTGGTGATGCCTACCTGTGGTCTCAGTTACTTGGGAGGCTGAGGCAGAAAAATCATTTAAGCCCAGGATTTCAAGGCTGCAGTAAGCCATGTACCGTACTCCACTGTACTGTGTCATGCCACTGTACTCCAGCCTGGGCAACAGAGTGAGACCTTGTCTTTAAAAAAAGAAAAGAGGCTGGGCACGGTGGCTCATACCTATAATCCCAGCACTTTGAAAGTCCGAGGTGGGAGGATCACCTGAGGTCAGGAGTTGGAGACTAGTCTGGCCAACATGGTGAAACCCATCTCTACTAAAAATATAAAAATTAAAGCCAGGCATCGTGGCTCACGCCTGTAATCCCAGCACTTTGGGAGGCTAAGGTGGGCAGATCACTTGTGGTCAGGAGTTTGAGACCAGCCTGACCAACATGGCAGAACCTCATCTCTACTAAAAAATATAAAAATTAGCCAGGTGTGGTAGTGTGTGCCTATAATCCCAGCTACTCGGAAGGTAGAGGCAGGAGAATCACTTGAACCCAGGAGGTGGAGGCTGCAGTGAGCCAGAATCATGCCACTGCACTCCAGCCTGGGTGACAGAGTAAGAATCTGTCTCAAAAAAAAAAAAAAAAA
>PVKP010035526.1:0-23231 GCA_004027715.1 Plecturocebus donacophilus | reverse complement strand
AAGGATCAATGCAACAAGAAGAGCTAACGATCCTAAATATATACGCACCCATTACAGGAGCACCCAGATACATAGGGCAAGTTCTTAGTGACTTACAAAGAGACTTAGACTCCCACACAGTAATAGTGGGAGACTTTAACACTACACTGTCAATATTACACAGATCAACGAGATAGAAAATCAACAAGGATATCCAGGAATTGAACTCAGACCTGGAACAACTAGACTTAACAAATATTTACAGAACTCTCCTCCCACAAATCCACAAAACATACATTTTTTCTCAGTATCACATTATACCTATTTTAAAAGTGACCACATAACTGGAAGTAAATCACTCCCCAGCAATCGCATAGCATTTCACAGGTTTAAATAAAATATTGGTTGGTGGCTTATTTGTTATTTTCATCCCCTATTCCTTCCTGTCTCCATTGTTAAACACAATTATTGGCATAAAAGAGGTTTTTAATACCCATTTTTAGACTGTATTCTAGCCTGGGCAATAAAACAAGAATCCCGTTCTCTCTCCCTCTTTCTCTTCCTCTTTCTTTCTCTCTTTCATTCTTTTTTCTTTCTTTCTTTTGCTGTTTCTTTCTTTCTCCTTTTCTCTTTTTCTAAAATCTCTTCCCCTTTCTTTCTCTTTCATTCTTTTTTCTTTCTTTAGCTGTTTCTTTCTTTCTCCTTTTCTTTTTCTAAAATCTCTTCTCTTTTTCTCTTTTCTTTCTTTTGTTGTTTCTTTCTTTCTCCTTTTCTCTCTTTTTCTAAAATCTCTTCCTCTTTCTTTCTTTCATTCTTTAAAAAAATAAAATAAAATAAAATAAAAAAAGAAAGTTCTTCCTTTGAGTTAACAGTGTTTCAGGGAGGCTCTTCTGGGTCCTGGGATGGCGTGTGCTCGGGTGACCCTAGGTGATGAGGGAGTAGGGTAAGGTCACATGCAGAAGGGAGAAGGCAGGACTTCCAAGACAGGACTCTGTGCCTGGATTGCAGGGGTCACTCACAGGGAACTGAAACAAAAGCCAAGTGTCATTGAGGTGCTATAAGTATTCCCAAGGACCCAGTGAGTTGTCTATCCTCAGCAGCAGGCATTTGTTCTTCCTAAGGGAGCAAATCTGGTTGGGTCAGTTTGTCAGCATGCAATGCAGAACCCGCGGAAATGCTCTTTCCAGACGTCCCTGCTGGGAGGCTGTAGTCAGTGGACAGCCTCCAGCTGCTGCACCTGAGGACCCACCACAGCCTTCACGAGCCCCACACCAGGGGCTACTCCCGGTCAGTCACTGAACCCAGCAAGGGAAGCAGAGCTAGGCCACTGTTGCCTGACAAAGGACTCTTCTAGCAGCCAACCCCATCTGAAGACTCCCCATCCACCCAGTGAGATTTTCTCAGATGCCCTGCAGCCTCAGGCTCTTTCTACACCATCCTCCTTTCCCTCACTCCTTTCTCTGGTGTCAGACAAGCTTCATGGTCTGCAAGATCTTTCTCTCCTCTCCTGCTTCCTCTCCCCTTTTTTCTTTCCAAACATTTCCCCCAATACATCTGTTGCTCTTTTAATTCCATCTGGGCATCTATTTCCTGAAGGGCCCAACTCACATTCTACCTGATAATGCAACAGCTTCTTTTATGTTCACGCCCTATATCCATGCTTGCTTTGGCCTGGGCACCAACCTTGGTCTAATCAGGTGTCCGGGGGTCACAACCCCGGAAATAACTGCTCTTTGAAAAATTAATTCCTGGGGCTATACCCTAGGAGAGGGCTATAGACATGACAATCCAGCAAGGCCAGAATCAACTTTCTTAAAATTCCCCTGCTGATACTAATTCCCCACAAAACCATGGTCTCCAGATCAGGCTGTGCACACTCCAGAGGCAGCACAAGTCATCCTCCAGAGTGGGGGTGGAAATACAAAGACTGTTTATTTTCCATCTTAAAAATAAAAAAGAACTTCAACTTTGCTAACAATTAATGTGCATATAACTTGTAAATAAATATACGCTTACCGGAAGAGTGCTGAAAGTATTTTACTGTTACGGATGAACAATTTTTTAAATGTGGAGAGTAGAGCTTTAGAGGGATAATGAATGAAACTAATCCCTCGTTGACATAATACTTCTCAACATTTAAAGACAGCTTGTGTCCTTCCTAAATTACGTTTTCATCAGGAGAGGTACCCTCAGGTACTTTAGTCAGCATTCAGCTGAATTCCAAGATACCAACCCTAGATGTATTTGTTGGTTACCATGAGAAAGTATTTGGCTAGGACTTAGGGCCACTAACTTCTATCTCACACACACACACACACACACACACATATATTTTAAATTATTGTAAGATCACTTAACAGATCTACTGTGTTAGCAAATGCTTAAGAGTGCAACACAGTATTATTAACTATAGGAACAGTGCCGTACAGATCTCTAGAACCGATTCAGCTTGTGTAATGAAGACTATACCTGTTGTAATTAGCAACTCCCCATTTCCTCTTGATAACCACAATTCTCATTCTATAAACGTGACTATGTTAGAGTTCATATATATGTAAGAACATGCACTATTTGTCTTTCTGTGCCTAGCTTATTTCACTTAACATAAGTCTTCCAGGTTTTTCTGCATTGTTGAAAATGGAAATATTTCCTTCTTTTCTAAAGCTGCATAATATTCCATTCTATCTATAAACCATATTTCCTTTCTATTCATTCAGCATTGGGCATTTAGGTTGTTTCTACATCTTGGTTATTGTGAATAATGCCGCAATGAAGTCGGGAGTGCAAATACGTTTTTGAGATCCTAATTTGAATTCATTTGTGAATATATATACATATTCCTTTGTGTGTGTGTATGTGTGTATATATACACAGAAATGGGACTGCTTTAATTTTAGGGAGAATCTTCACACTGTTTTCCATAGAAGCTGTGACACTTTGCATTCCCACCAACAGTGTCAAGTTCTCCAATTTCTCCACATCTTTTCCAACACTTGTTATCTTTCATCCTTTTTATAATAGCCATCCTAACAGTGTGGTTTTGGTTTGTGTTTCCCTGATAACTAGTGACACTGAGCATCTTTACATAGAGCTGTTGGCCATTTGTGTGTCTTCTTTGGAGAAATGTCTATTCAAGTATTGGCCCATTTTTTAATTGGTTATTAGTCGTTTTCCCTGTATATTTTGGAAATCAATCCCTTGTTTTATATATGGTTTACAAACATTCTCTCCCACTCAGTAGGCTGCCTTTCACTCTATTAGGTGCTTCTTTTGATGTGCAGAAGCTTTTTAGTTTGATGTCGTCCCACTGTTCCACTTTTGCCTTTGTTGCCTGTGCTTTTGGGGATATATCCAGAAAATCATGACCCAGACCAATGCATGAAGACTTCTCCTATGTTCTCTTACAGGAATTTTACAGTCCAGGTCTTACATCCAAGTCTTTCATCTATTTTGAGATGATTTTTGTGTATGGTGTAAGATGAAAATAATTTTTTTTCTTGCGTGTAGATATCTGGTTTTCCCAATACCATTTGCTAAAAAGACTATCCTGGCCAGATGCAGCGGCTCACACCTGTAATCCCAGCACTTTGAGAGGCCAAGGCAGGTGATTCATGAGGTCAAGAGATCGAGACCATCCTGGCCAACATGGCAAAACCTCACCTCTTCTAAAAATACAAAATTAGCTGGGCGTGGTGGCATATACCTGTAGTCCCAGCTACTCGGGAGGCTGAGGCAGGAGAATCCCTTGAACCCGGGAGGTGGGGGTTGTAGTGAGCCGAGATCGTGCCACTGCACTCCAGCCTGGCGACAGAGCAAGACTCTGCCTCAAAACAAAAACAAAAACAAACAAAAAACCCTATCCTTTCCCCATTCTGCATGTGTGGATTAATTTCTGCACTCTTTATTCTGTTCCACTGTTCTATATGTCTATCCTTGTACCAGTACCAGACTGTTTTAAATTTTTGCAGTATTCTGAAATCAGGAAGTATGATGCCCCCAGCTTTTTCTTCTTCCTCAGGTTGGTTTTGGCTATTCAGGATCTTTTGTAGTTTTATATAAATTTTAACATTTTTTTCTATTTCTATAAAAAATGCAATTGGGACTTTTATAGGGATTGCATTGAATCTGTAGATGCTTTGGATAGAATGAACATTTTAATAAGTCTTTCAATTCATGAACATGGGGTGTCTATTTGTCTTCTTTAGTTTTTTTTCCCATAGGTTATTAAGGTACAGGTGGTGTTTGGTTACATGAGTAAGTTCGTTAGGGGTGATTTGTGATATTTTGGTGCACCCATCACCCGAGCAGTATCCACTGCACCCTATTTGTTGTGTTTTATCCCTCCTTGTACCCTTCCCCCAAGTCCCCAAAGTCCATTTATCATTCTTATGCCTTTGCACCCTCATAGCTTAGTTCCCACATATCACTGAGAGCATACTATGTTTGGTTTTCCATTCCTGAATTACTTCACTTAGAATAATAGTCTCCAATCTCAACCAGGTCACTGTGAGTCCTGTTGATTCATTCCTTTTTTATGGCTGAGTAGTATTCCATTGTGTATATATGTATATATATATATATACCACAGTTTCTTTATCCACTCATTGATTGATGGGCATTTGGGTTGGTTCCACGATTTTGCAATTACAAATTGTGCTGCTATAAATATGCGTGTGCAAGTATCTTTTTCAAATAATGACTTCTTGTCCTCTGGATAGACACCCAGTAGTAGGATTGCTGGATCAGATGGTAGTTCTACTTTTAGCTCTTTAAGGAATCTCCACACTGTTCTCCATAGTGGCTGTACTAGTTTACATTCCCACCAGCAGTGTAAAAGTGTCCTCTGATCACCACACCCACACCAACATCTACTGTTTTTTAATTTTTTGACTATGGTCATTCTTACAGGATTAAGGTAGTATCGCATTGTGGTTTTGAGCTGCATATTCCTGATCATTAGTGATGCTGAGCATTTTTTCATGTGCTTGTTGGCCATTTGTATATCTTCTTTTGAGAATTGTCTATTCATGTCCTTAGCCCACTTTTTGGTGGGATTTTTTTTTCTTGCCAATTTGTTTGAATTCCTTGTAGATTCTGGATATTAGTCCTTTATCAGATATATAGATTTGTGAAGAGTTTCTCCCACTCTACGGGTTGTCTCTTTACTGACTGTTCCTTTTGCTGTACAAAATCTCTTTAGTTTAATTAAGTCCCATCTATTTGTCTCTGTTTTTATTGCATTTGCTTTTGGGTTCTTGGTCATGAAATACTTGCCCAAGCCAATGTCAAGAAGGGTTTTTTCAATGTAATCTCCTAGAATTTTTATACATTTAAGTTCTTAATCCATCTTGAGTTGATCTTTATACAAGGTGAGAGATGAGGATCCAGTTTCATTCTCCTACATGTGGCTGCTAATTATCCCAGCACTATTTGTTGAAAAGAATTGGCTTCGTCAAAGATCAGTTGGCTGTTAAGTATCTGGATTTATTTCTGGGCTCTCTGTTCTGTTCCATTGGTCTATATGCCTGTTTTTATACCAGTTTCATGCTGTTTGGGTGACTATGGCCTTATAGTACAGTTTGAAATCAGGTAATGTGATGCCTCCAGATTTGTTCAAAAATGCTTAGTCTTGCTTTGGGTATGCTGGCTCTTTCTTGGTTCCATGTGAATTTTAGAATTGTTTTTTCTAATTCTGTGAAGAATGGTGGTGGTATTTTGATGGGGATTGTGTTGGATTTGTAGATTGCTTTTGGCAGCATGGTCACTTTCACAATATTGATTCTACCCATCTATGAACATGGGATTTGTTTCCTTTTGTCTCATCTATTTCTTTCAGGGGTGTCTTATAGTTTTCCCTGTGGAAGTCTTTTGCCTCCCTGGTTAGGTATATTCCCAAGTTGTTGTTGTTGTTATTATTATTGTTGCAGCTATTGTAAAAGGGGTTGAGTTCTTAATTTTATTCTCTGCTTGTTCACTGTTGGTGTATAGGAGAGCTACTGATGTGTATACATTGATCTTGTATCCAGAAGCTTTGCTGAATTCTTTTGTCAGCTCTAGGAGCTTTCTGGAGGAGTCCTTAGGGTTTTTGAGGTAAACGATCATATCATCAGCAAACAGTGACATTTTGACCTCCTCCTTACCTATTTGGATGCCCTTTCTTTCTTTCTCTTGTCTGATTGCTCTGGCTAGGACTTTCAGTACTATGTTGAAGAGGAGTGGTAAGAGTGGGCATTCTTGTCTTGTTTCAGTTCTCAGAGGGAATGCTTTCAACTTTTCCCCATTCAGTATTATGTTGGCTGTGGGTTTGTCATAGATGACTTTTATTACATTGAAGTATGTCCTTTGTATGTCAATTTTGCTGAGAGTTTTAATAATAAAGGGATGTTGGATTTTGTCAAATGCTTTTTCTGCATCTATTTAGATCATGTGATTTTTGTTTTTAATTTTGTTTATGTGGTGTATCACATTTATCAACTTGTGTATGTTAAACTATTCCTGCATCCCTAGTATGAAACCCATTTGATCATGATGGATTATCTTTTTGATATGTTGTTGGATTTGGTTAGCTAGTATTTTGTTAAGGATTTTAGCATCTATGTTTATCAGGGATATCAATCTGTAGTTTTCTTTTTTGGTTATGTCCTTTCCTGGTCTTAATATTAGGGTGATGCTGGATTCATAGAATGAATTAGGGAAGATTCCCTATTTATCTTGTGGAATAGTGTCAAAATAATTGGTACCAATTCTTCTCTGATTGTCTGGTAGAATTCTGCTGTGACTCCATCAGGTCCTAGACTTTTTTTTGTTGGTAACTTTTAAATTATCATTTCAATCTTGCTGCTTGTTATTGATCTGCTTATTATATCTAATTCTTCCTGATTTAAGCTAGGAGAGTTGTATTTTTCTAGGAATTTATCCATCTCCTCTAGGTTTTCTAGTTTATGTGCGTAAAGGTGTTCATAGTTGCCTTGAATGATCTTTTGTATTTCTGTGGTGTCAGTTGTAATGTCTCCCCTTTCATTTCTTACTGAGGTTATCTGGATTTTCTCTCTTCTTTCTTGGTAAATCTTGCTAATGGTCTAACAATTTTATTTATCTTTTCAAAGAACCAGCTTTTTGTTTCATTTATCTTTTGTACTTTTTGTTGTTGTTGTTCTAATTTCATTTAGTTCTGCTCTGATCTTGGTTATTTCCTTTCTTCTGCTGGGTTTGGATTTGGTTTGTTCTTGTTTCTCTAGTTCCTTGAGAACCTTAGAATGTCAGTTTGTGCTCTTTCAGTCTTTTTGATGTAGGCATTTAGGGCTGTGAATTTTCCTCTTAGCACCAGCTATGCTATATCCCAGAGATTTAATAGGTTGTGTCTTTATTGTTGTTCAGTTCAAAGAATTTTAAAATTTCCATCTTGATTTTGTTTTTGACCCAATGATCATTCAGGAACAGGTTATTTAATTTCCATGTATTTGCATGGTTTTAAAGGTTCCCTTTGGAGTTGATTTCCAGTTTTATTCCACTGTGGTCTAAGAGAGTGCTTAGTATGATTTCAATTTTCTTAAAGTTATTGGGCTGATTTTATGGCCTGTCATATGGTCTATCTTGGAGAAAGTTTCATACACTCTTTAATAGATTGTGTATTCTGTGGTTGTTAGATGGAATGTTCTGTATATATGTGTTAAGTCCATTTGTTCCAATATATAGTTTAAATCCATTGTTTCTTTGTTGACTTTCTGTCTTGATGGCCTGGCTAGTGCTGTCAGTGGAGTTTTGAGGTCCCCCACTATTATTGTGTTGCTGTCTATCTCATTTCTTAGGTCTATTAGCAATTGTTTTATAAATTTGAGAGCTCTAGTGTTAGGTGCATACATGATTAGGATTGTGATATTTTCCTGTTAGACAAGGTCTTTTGCCATTATATAATGTCCTTCTTTGTCTTTTTTAACTGCTATTGCCTTAAAGTTTATTTTGTCTAATATAAGAATAGCTACCCCTTCTCACTTTTGGTGTCCATTTGCATGAAATACCTTTTTCTACCCCTTTACTAAGTTTATGTGAGTCCTTATATATTAGGTGAGTCTCTTGAAGGCAGCAGATAGTTGGTTGGTGACTTCTTATCCATTCTGCAGTTCTGTATGTTTTCAGTGAAACATTTAGTATATTTAGGTTCAATGTTAGTATTGAGATATGAAGTACCATTCCATTCATTGTGTTATTTGTTGCCTGTGTGCCTTGGTTTTTTGTTTTTGCTTTTAACTTGTATTTTTGTTTTATAGATCCTGTGAGATTTATGCTTTAAAGATGTTCTGTTTTCATGTGTTTCCAGTATTTCTTTCAAGATTTAGAGCTCCTTTTAGCAGTTCTTGTAGTGGTGGCTTGGTAGTGGCGAATTCTCTCAGCATTTGTTTGTCTGAAAAAGACTATACCTTTCCTTCATATATGATGCTTAGTTTCTCTGGATACAAAATTATTGGCTGACAATTGTTTTGTTTGAGGAGGCTAAAGATAGGGCCCCAGTCCCTTCCAGCTTGTAGGGTTTCTGCTGAGAAACTGCTGTTAATCTGATGGTTTTTCCTTATAGGTTTCCTGGTGCTGTTGTCTCACAGCTCTTAAGATTCTTTCCTTCATCTTAACTTTAGATAATCTGATGACTATGTACTCTCCCCCTTTTCCTATGGATGTGGCTTCCTGAGAGCCAAGCTGTAGAGATCATTATCTCTCTTCTGGGTCTAGCCACCCAGCAAGTCTACCAGGCTCTGGGCTGATACGTGGGTTGTCTACATGGAGTCTTGTGATATGAACCATCTATAGGTCTCTCAGCCGTAGATACCAGCACCTGTTCCAGTGGAATTGGCAGAGGGGAGTGAAATGGACTCTGTGATGGTTCTTAGCTTTGGTGGTTTAATACTCTACTTTTTGCTAGACGGCCTCCTGTCAGGAGGTGGTGCTTTCCAGAGAATATCAACTGTGGTAGTATGGAGAGAAACCAGCAGTGAGTGGGGTCCTAGAACTCCAAAGAATATATGCCCTTTGTCTTCAGCTACCAAGATGGGTAGGGAAGGACCATCAGGTGGGGGCAGGGCTAGGTATGTCTGAGCTCAGACTCTCCTTAGGTGGGTCTTCCTGTGGTTCCTATGGGGAATGGGGATGAAGTTCCCAAATCAATGGAGTTGTGTGGGCGAGGATTATGGCTACCTCTGCTGAGACATGCAGGTTGTCAGGGAAGTGGGGGATAGCCAGCAGTCACAGGCCTCAACCAGCTCCCATGCAAACCAAAAGGCTGGTCTCATTCCCACCATTCCCCCTTCTCCCAACAGCACTGACTCTGTTTCCAGGCAGTGGGCAAGCAAGGCTGAGAACTTGCCCCACGTTACCTGCCTTCCATCTGCAAAACAAAAGGGCTTTAGTTCTTCCCCCACCTGTGGAGTCTGCATACCGGACATGTGCCCTCCCCCACGTTCTGGCCAAGAGGCTTCTCAGACCAGTTCAAATCATTACAAAGTTCAGCTGGAGACTTCCTTCCCCCTGTGGCATTTTCCCCATGCCGCTGGCCACCCTCCTGGAGGATCCTTGTGATGCTAGGCAGGAATGGCCTCCTTGGGGACCCAGCAAACTCCAAGGGCCTTTCCCACTGCTTCTTCTACCGCTGTGCTTTGCTTGGCTCTCCAATTTGACTCAGCTCCAGGTAAGGTTGGAATCTTCTACCACAAACTAGACCTTCAGCTTCCCAGTAGGGGTGTGTGTTTGGGGGTGGATGATCTCCCATTCCCACTTCCACAGTTTGGGCACTCACAGTATTGGGGGTATCTCCCAGGTCCTGCAAGAGCAGTCTGCTTCCTTCAGAGGGTCTGCGGGTCCTCTGAGATTCCCGATTTAATCCTGCAGTCATTCTGGAGCTAAAATTCATGATGCAACCCTCCATAGGTTGCTCTGTCAATCCAAGTCAGAGCTGCAATCTAGTCCTGCCTCCCTTCTGCCATAATCTCAAGTATGTCTACTTCTACTTCTGTGGCACAGAAAGGCTCCCCAGCTCCTATTCCCTGAATCCTCTTCTTCCTCCCCTCCTCTTTCTCTCTCTCCCTCAGTCTGTCTTCTTTAATATTTTTATCCATGTTTTCTGGTTTTTAGCATACAAGTCTTTCACTTCCTAAATAATTTTTTCAGTGCTATTGTAAATGGGAATTTTCCTAATTTTCTTTTTAAGATAGTTAATTATTACCTCACAGGCTGATAACATAATTAAACAAAGAAATAACATGACAGAAAAAAATTACCCTTTTTAATTCTAGTATTCATTCAAATATGTTTACTGAGTACCTACTATGTACAGTTACTGTTTTAGCACTGCAAATATAATGCTGAAAAAGTTAGGAAGTTTCTGGTCTCATGCGCTTACATTCCAGTAGAGGAAGCAGTCAATAAACTGTGAATGTAAGTGCTATGAGGAAACAGTGAAGCCGAATAAAAAGTTAGAGAGCCATAGGGATGGTCAGGGAAGGTCTCACTGACTGTGAACTCTTACAACCCGAATGAGGTAAGGGAGGGAGAGACATAAGACAATATGGGGGAAGTACATCCTAGACAGAAACAAACAGCCCATGCATAGATTCTGAGGCATTGGTACACACTTGAATTTGAAGAGAATAAGAAGGCCAGTTGGTTAGAGTGCAGAGAGAGGAAAAACAGGAAGTCAGAGAGATTGGTGGGGTTGGATTAGAGACAGAAAGAGGCTAGAATGCCCTTAGGTCTTTGAATCTTACCAGCATCAACCACCAGACCTATGAGTGAGTAATGTTTCTAATTATTCTAGCCCCAGATCTCAAACTCTACAAAGATAAGCCTACCCCACTATGTCCTGTCGAAAGTTCTGGTGAGCACAATAAATGGTTGTTTTACACCACTCAGTTTTGGAATAATTTGTTACATAGCCAAAGTAACCAGAGCCAAAGGGAGAGATAGTCTTTGCATCTCAGACTATAACTACAGCCCACTATTACAAGGTGACTTTGCAAATATGTGATTGCATCATTGTGTGTTGATTTCATTGGTCCTTCTACCAAAGTTATGGAATTCTCAGGAGATGCTGGATTCACTAGCAAAGACTTGGTTACCAACCTGGGTGGGATAGGGTAGGTTAGTGGGCTATATGCTGAAAGGGGCTCTGGGTCCCCCACTTATTATTTGTCACAGAGATTTCCAGTAAAGTAAACTGGATATGGCTACCTGCCAGAGATGCTGGAAGAAGGCAGCCCTTTTACAAAGGGGTTTCTTTATAAAAAGTCTCTTTGCTAAACAACAATTGGGTTCATGTATTTAAAATTGTTCCTTCAGTCGATCACTAAGAACCCACGATGTGCCCAGTATGAGATTCTGTGTAGGCTGTCTCTTTCCAGAACTTTGTATGAATTTTAATATTTTCAGCTACAAGAAACAGAAACCCTAACTTAAAATAACTTTAAACAATAGGGGAATTTAGCTCCTATAGCAAGAAGTCCAGAGGAGCACAGCTCCAGCATTTGTTTCTTCAGTGGCTCGGCAATGTCAGCAAGGATCCAGGCTGCTTCCACTTCCCACTCAACCATCTTCATGTGTCCTGCCCAGACCAGCTCCCCTCGTGGTCCCAACATGGCTGCTGCGATTCCAGGCATCAGCGGGCACACAGGACAGCATCCAGAAGGAGAAAGGGACCATTTCTTCTGCATCTAGTCCTTGACTTAGACAGTTCATGATTCACCCTATGGAACTGGACATGGGGCCCAGGCCCCTCTGAAGATAAAAAGGTGGACAGCAGGAGGCAGGATATAGGCATCAGCCAACAGTCTGCTCCAAACTCTAAGCCTGGTTAGAGAATATCTCTCATTACTACAGAATAATCTCTCTCCATAAAGTTTCTCCTTCCACTTCCTAAGGATGCCAAAAGAAATAGTGTTTGTTCACAGTTCTTACTACAGTGTCATCAGCTCCTTGGAGAAAATATGTGACTCAAAGAGGTAAAAAAAAAAAAAAAAGCTAAGCCTCATATTTTCTATCAATCACCTGCCCACACGCACTTGAGCACCTTTAGCTCAGGATAAAGTTGACAGATAAATAAATAACATTCCTGTCTTGATTGGCACTCCTTGTGGGTAAGAGCTGGTTTGTAAGCCATTGTCAGTGGAGAAATGAGAGGGTCTAGGGAGGAGAATGGATGAGGAAGCATTTACCACCAAGCTGTGAGGAACGGCTGCCACTCATCTCTCGGAGCAGAGACCTGGCAGGTCAAATTCAGCTGATCACTTTTCTACAGTGCACAAGCTAAGAATGGTCTTTACATTTTTTTAATGGCTGAGAACATAAGAGTATTCATGACATGTGAAGATTATTTGAAATTCAAGTTTCAGTGTCCATAAATGAAGTATTCTGGAACATAACCATGCTCATTCATTTACTTATTGTCTATGTCTGCCTTTTATTTATTTATTTTTTGATACAGGATCTTGCTCTGTGGCCCAGGCTGGAGTGCAGTAACACAATCTCAGCTCACTGCAACCTCTGCCTCCAGGCTCAGGTGATCCTCCCACCTCAGCCTCCCAGGTAGCTGGGACTACAGACACACGTCACCATGCCTGGCTAATTTTCATATTTTTTGTAGAATCAGGGTTTTACCATGTTGCCGAGGCTGGTCTTGAACTCCTGAGCTCAAGTGATCTGCCCTCCTCAGCCTCCCAAAATGTTGGGATGATAGACATTAGCCACCGCACCCAACCCTAAAGCTGCTTTCACACTTGAACAGCCCCATTAAATAGTTGTGACAGAGACTGAAAGTCCCACAAAACCTAATATATTTACAATTCGGCCCTCCACAGAAAAAAATGTGCTGACCCTTGCCTTGGAGCAAAAGCCCTGACAGGGTTCCCAGGCATTGGATAGGGCTGTACCTGGAGCCTGCGGCAGTACCAGTCCTCAGCATATCTACAGACTAGCGTCTTTTCAACTGAGTGGGATAACAACCCCCGACGCTGTCTAATCCATTTAGCACAGGGGTCTTTAGGCCTGATTGCACATTAGAATCACCTAGAGGGCTTTGAAAAAAATCCCATGCTTGGTCTCCACCCAGACCAATTAAATCAGAATCTCTGGGGATGGGCCCAGGCATCCATGTCTTTCAGAAGCCCCCCAGGTGATGGCAAAGTGCAGTCAAGCTTGAGAACCGCTGCTAGATGCTTGTTGCCAATGTCAAGCCTGGTTTCTGGAGCATTTTCTAAGCAAACACCATCACCCACCCTCAGGCAAGTGTTTTGGGAACAGCCCATCAGTACCACATTAAGGTGGAGCTGGGCAAGAAGACGTGGAGAAGCAAGCTGCGGTTAACCCCTACCTTTCGTTTTTACAGGTGTGCAACCAAATGACCTCACCTGTGTACAGATGAGTTCCTGAGGTTTCCCAGGCTGGAGAGTCCTTGCCACCAGGGTTCTCCTTGTATCTCATGCCAGCTCTCAGCAGAGAAAACATAGTGTCTCACCCTAGCTGCCACTCACGAGTTTATTTTCCTTCACCTAAGAGGAGGCAAACAAAAGCCTGGTCATTGCCCGGCCCAGCGACAGTTTAGATGCACATCTTTCTCAATGGCACCAGAACCTCTCTCTTCATTAGCATGTACTTGGAGAAGAGAAGCCACATATAACACCTTCTTTCCTTTATTCACTCACACAACAGATACCTACTGAGCACAACCTACTTACTAAGCACTGTAGATTTCCTGAATACAATAATGAATAAGAGCCCCCAAAAGCTCATGGACCAGGAGAAGAGACAGCCAAATTAGCCCACTACTCTGTAGTGCTGAAGGGCTGCACCCAAGGGACATCTGCAGAGGGCCACTGGGATTCTGAGCAAGGAAATGACTCTCCTTGTCAGGTGAAGAAAGGCATTTCATGCTGAAGGTAGAGCATTTGCAAAAATACCGTGGCTGGAAAAAGTAGACATGGATCTGACAGGAGCCGGGGCAGAGGGCTGTCAAGGGTGGACAGGAGTTGAGACTGGAGCTGAAGACTGGAGGCAGTGTGGGAACAGCAGGCTGGCAGGACCAGAGGAAACTGTGGGAACTTTTCTGGAGAAGAGTGAGCGAGCTTCAGAAGGAGGGAAGCCCCAGCTGGATGTGCTGGATTCTGGAGGACAGAAGGAACAACGCCCATGTCCATTGCTCAGGATAAGATGCAACAAGCTCCCAAACTACTGCCATGGGAGTGGGGACAGAGAGGAGCCAGATGCAAGAAGCATGTCAGAAATACTTTCAGTAGGACATAGAGATCTAAAGGGTGGTGCCAGAGAGTCCCTGCCACAGCTACCCAAGTCCCTCCCCAGCTGCCCACGGTTCTCACCTCTCTTGTCCTCTGCTGGCTTTGCTCTCATCCCCAGCCTGAGCCAGTGGAAGAGAAACCAGGAAGGGAAAGAATGCTATCAGAGGGTTTCCTTCTGTTTTTGTTTCTTCGTGTTCTTTTTTAACACCTATTGTTAAGCCTCCCAAAAGTTCCCCTGGCTATTCTTCAAAATGGATTTTTTGAAAATGGCTCTATGGGCTTCCCCTACAGACCATGATTACATTGCTAAAGCTCAGTGTTGTTTTCTGGTTATGCCCATGAGCTCTGGCATCAGAAAGGTCTTGATCTGAGCCCGAAAAAAAACACTAACCAGCTGAAAAACCTGGTCAAGTTCTATAAACTCTCTAATCCCCAGACTCCTCATCTGTCAAATGCGTAAAGCAGTACCTGCCTCTTGAGTGTGTGGTGAGGATGAAATGAGGTAGTAAAATAAAGTCTTTAGCACCGTGCCTAGCACAAAAACCACTTGATAGATAGAGGCTGAGGTGCGAGGATCACTTGAGCCCCAGAAGGTCAAGGTTGCAGTGAGCTGTGTTCACGTCACTGCACTGCAGCCTAGGCAACAGAGTGAGACATATTAATAATAAATGAAGAATCGTGAGAGCCTAAGGTCAATGGATGGGCAGTCTCAGGGAGATCAGGGTGTTCTTCAATGTGGGCACTAAAGTGAGGAAGCAAGAAAAAGAGTAGCTCATTGTCAGAGAAGGGATCCTTGGAAGCAAACTTTAGAGGTGAGAGCAATTGCTTGTGACAACACAATCTATGATGCAATCAAGAGGGTGGAAAGCTGAGCTGGATTGAAAGAAGAGACTCTGTTCAAAGGTTAAGGAATAACAAAGCCAGGGTGTTGGATGGATCGTGCCATTAGATGTTGTTGCCAATGATGACAAAGGCAGGGATGGAGAGGAAGACAGTGCTAAAGTTGTCAGTAAGGGAAGGAAATCTCAGCCATGAGGAGGGGAAACATGGGATGGCAAGATAGCCCCAACCTCAGAGAAGTTGGTTTGTTTTAGTTGTTCATTGGTTAAAAGGTTGATTTTTGTCTCTTCAAAGGAGGAATGAGGAGAAATGGTTTAGAAACAGGAAATGTAAGGAAACTACCTACTGCAGCTTTTTGCTTATCAAAATTTGAGCTGTGGTCTGAAAAGTTTTCCCAAAGGACTGCTAGGAGATAGCCCAAAATGCTAATAGGGTTGTATAAAGGTACATTGGCCATCTATTGACACAAAAGCAACCACCCTAAAACTTAGTGGCCTCAGACATTGATTTTTCTCACAAATCTGCAACATTGGCCAAGTTCAGTGTGACATGGTAAAAGCCCCATAAAACTGCATACCTCAACCATACCCCGGCTTTCTATTGAAACTGCTCTCTGTGCTAATGTGACAGGCAAGCAGTCCAAACCCATGCCATCTTGGCTCCTGCACCTTGTAATAAGTAACTAAGGTCTGTAATTCCCATCCACTACCCAGACAATGTGTAAACTAATGCTCATCTTGACTTCTGTAAACCACTTAACAGTCGGAGTGACAAAAGTCCCCTGGCCCTTGGAATGTCTGGAGCCCCTCACCTTCATCTCCGCCCAGGAGGTGATTTACAGAATCCACTAGCCCTCAGAATGTCTGAAGCCCCTCATCCCCATCCCCGCTCCCCACCATCACCCCCGAGGTGGTTTTAGAGGTATAAAAGTCTTGACACTCTCCTTTCGGGGCCACGGGTTGGAGAGACGTGAGTCCTCCATGGCCTCTGGCAATAAAGACCCTGCAATTTGGCATACTTTTGTCTTGGTGTTGACTTTCTATGCTCGGTTCAGTACAACATCAGCAGGGACAATTCGTCTCCGCTCCACTCTGTGTCTGCTGGGGTGATCTGAAGGCTTGTTCATTCACATCTGATGGTTGATGCTGGCTGGGCCTTTAGCTGGGGCTGTGACCAGACAACCTAAGCATGACCTCATCTTGGGGCAGCTTGGCTTTCTCACAGAACAGTGGCTGAGTTCCCAGAGTGAGTGTCCCAAGAGAACCAGGCAGAAGCTATATCAGCTTTCATGATTTAGCCTTGGTAATCACATGGCCTCATTCTCCTTTAGTCACAGATTCACCCAGACTCAAGGAGGCAGAGCAGAGACCCCGTCTTTCAATGTAGGATTGTCAAGTTCACATTGTGAGAAAAGCTTGCAATGAGAGATGGAATATATTGATGCAGCCATCTTTGGAAAATACAATCTGTCATGGTGATTTTCATTTTATTCCTCTTTTACCTTGTGATGGGATGGTGCCCAGTGAGTTCAAAAATTTAGGCATTTGATTTTTTTGGTGGGGGGTGGGGGACAGAATCTCATTGCAAGGCCCAGGCTGGAGGGCAATGGTACAATCTTGGCTCACTGCAACCTCTGCCTCCCAAGTTCAAGCAATTCTCTTGCCCCAGCCTCCCAAGTAGCTGAGATTACAGGTGCACACCACCATACCCAGATAATTTGTTTGCATTTTTATTAGAAAGAGGGTTTATTAGAAAGAGGGTTTCACCATACTGGCCAGACTGGTCTGGAACTCCTGACCTCAAGTGATCCGCCTGCCTCGGCCTCCCAAAGTGCTTGGGATTACAGGCATGAGCCACCATGCCCAGCCTAGGCATTTGATTTTTAACCACCGGCTTGATCATTAAAAGGTTATCAGTCTTTCCTGTTTAAATGGAAATACTAAGAAATCTTTGAACAAAATACCTTAGACTGGGCAATTTATAAACAACAGAAATTTATTGCTCATAGTTCTGGGAGCTGGAAAGTCCACGATCAAGGTGCCAGCAGATTTGGTGTCTGATGAGGTAGAAGGAAAGTCAAGCTCCTTCAAGCCTCTTTAACATGGGACCCTAACCACATTCATGACAGCAGAGTCCTCATGACCTCATCATCTCCTAAAAACCCCACCTCTTAATACTTGGATTGAAGATTAGGTTCCAACACATGGATTTTGGGGAGCACACAAACGTTCACATCATAGCAATGTGGAATTCATATTTAAGAATAAAAAGTTCAGGTCTTAGTTGATGTCACTGATAGATTGTAGTCACCCTGAACTAACAGACCAGCAGCTATAGTCTATTTTCTTTAGAAAAACCTCCAGGCAAAGCCACTCCACATTCTCATGTTGTTCTCACTCAAAAAAATGTATGTTCCTTGCTGATAAGGTTTTCCTTATTTTCGACACAAGTCTCTTCAGCTTTAATTTCTATTTTCAGCCATCCAGAGATAGAACAAATACGTGTTTCCAAATAAGTTCTAATGCCAAATTGGTTTGGGGACAAGAAGGGCTGCAAAGGTCATAATACTTGAGGGAACAGTGAGAGGAAAGGGCCCTAGTCTAAGTGCTAGATACACAGGCTTTAGATTTCCTTCAAGTGCCATCACTTTTCTGTAAACAAGTTGTGTTGATTTAAGAACACATTTCTCGGGCTAGGCGCAGCGGCTCATGCCTGTAATCCCAGCACTTTGGAAGGACAAGGCAGGCAGATCGCCTGAGGTCAGGAGTTCAAGACCAGCCTGACCAACATGGAGAAACCCCGTCTCTACTAAAAATACAAAATTAGCCAGGCATGGTGGCACGTGCCTGTAATCTCAGCTACTCGGGAGGCTGAGGCAGGAGAATCACTTGAACCCAGGAGGCGGAGGTTGTGGGGAGCTGAGAGTCTGCCATTGCACTCCAGCCTGAACAATAAGAGTGAAATTCCATCTTAGAAAAAAAAAAAAAAGAACATATTTCTCAAAAAAGGGAGAGATCACAGCCCAACGTCCAGAAGTTAAAAGAGTAGCCTTTGGCATAGGACAGACCTGGGTATTCGTTTGGCTGTACCTCTTACCATTTTGGTAAGATGTTGAGCAAGTTATCTCCCTGAGGTTTATTTTTCTCCTCTGTAAAATAAAGACCATATATGTCATAGGTCATGTGAAGAGTATATGGAATCATGTGACAGAACCTGGCAGGCCCTGAGCTGACCTTAACCAGACCTGGCAGTATATTAGGGTCCAATCCCACCCTCCTCTCCCCTTCCCCCATTGCACAGGTGGGTTCCTGAATTGTTCTTGCTGCCTTAAATTTGTACAGCCCCAAACTGCAACCTGTAATCTTCCCTCTAACTCTGAACAAAAGCCTTCCGGCCAGTAACTCATCCTCTGCCTTCGGTTTCTGAGTTACCCTTGATGAAGCTAAAAGTGAGCCACCTTGCCTAGCACGCACTAGCCCTGACTCCTTACCTAGCACACGCTAGCCCTGACTCCTTGCCTAGCACGCACTAGCCCTGACTCCTTGCCTAGCACACGCTAGCCCTGACTCCTTGCCTAGCACGCACTAGCCCTGACTCCTTGCCTAACACCCGCTAGCCCTGACTCCTTGCCTAGCACATGCTAGCCCTGACTCCTTGCCTAGCATGCGCTAGCCCACTCCTTGCCTAGCACGCACTAGCCCTGACTCCTTGCCTAGCACGCGCTAGCCCTGACTCCTTGTCTAGCATGCGCTAGCCCTGACTCTTTATCTAGCATGCACTAGCCTGACTTCTTGCCTAGCATGCACTATCCCTGACTCCTTGCCTAGCATGCCCTAACCCTTACTCCTTGCCTAGCATGCACTAGCCCTGACTCCTAGTCTAGCATGCACTAGCCCTGACTCCTTGTCTAGCATGTACTAGCCCTGACTCCTTGTCTAACATGTACTAGCCCTGATTCCTTGCCTAGCCTACTCTCGCCCTGACTCCTTATCTGGCGTGCTCTTGCCCTGACTCCTCATCTAGCATTCACTAGCCCCCTCTCTGGAACCTGGTACATTCTACCTTTACCGTCTCCTGCTGGCTATAACCCTGCTTTGCCTCCCAAACACCTCTCTAGAACTAGGGCCTCACTCAGAAACCCCCTATTGCCTCACCTCAGTCACTAACCACAACTCAAAGGATGCTGGCATAGCCTGGCCCAAAGTGAAGGTCGCTGTGCCCTCTAAGATTCTGACACCCAAATGCCACTACCTCTCAGTCCCTCTAGCCCTAGCTCGCCCTCTAACTGGCTCCTCCTCTGCTGATAGCCTGCTTGCTTCACAGCTGAGGGACTGAAAGTAGCCATTATCTTGTTTTACCCTCCATAGCAACTTTTGAATTGCCCCATTTCACAGACGAGAAAACTGAGCTCCAAAGATATTCGGTAATTTGCCCAATGTTCGTGACTAATAACCTCCAAAGAACCTGGGGTCCCCTGACCTCTAATTCAGGCTCCACTCAGCTTCCTGTGTCACAGATCCAAAGATGAGAAGAGCCACCTCCGTCATTTGCACTTTGGATGGCAGTGAATCAAACTTTAAAGGCTTGGCAGGTAGTGCTGTCCCTGACTCCCAGACATTTAGCAGTGGTTGGTATATGTTTCCAGAGATACATTTCTATATGAAAGAAAAAAAGAGGAACATATTTGTTTGACTAATAAACATGGGATCCCAAGGGCTCTACAAAATTTTAAGCCCTCAAATGGCCCAGAGACCAGCCTAAGTGAGAGAGACAAGGAAGTACTGAGCTGGGCAGAAATATCTGATTTTATTGCAAAGGGGCCCTTTGGGATATAAGTGCTGTTAACACGTTCCCAGGAGGAGGGAAACAGAATTTTCCAAGGCTCTCCCACACTCAGTGCACTCTGTCTCTCAGAGGACACAGGGGCCTTATAGAATCAGGCACAATAGAATCAGCCCTGGTGGCCTTGAAAGCCACATTCAACATTATCAGGAGGCAGACTCCAATACACCAGTTTGAAAACTAGATGTCTCAGCCCTCATCACCATTGGAAATGACCTTGTTAACTTAATTTATTCCATCGTTTAATCTCTGTGTATATTCCCTGGGGTCAAGGATGTTGCCTATTCACTGCTAGGTCCCCAGCTCCTAAAAGTGTCTGACATACAGCAGATCAGCAAATATTCTTTGAGTGCACCTATTATAGTTTCCATCTTGGACCTTCTTTGTTAGACACCAGCAAGACAAAAGGTACTGTGCTTTCACGGTCATGGGGTGGGGTAAGCCAGGTAGCCAGCCTTAGTCTGCTCCCCAGTTGTCAGAGGTTGTTGCCTGCTGTGACCAGGATAGGGGAGGTCAAGGGCATCTATCCTACTTACACATTTGTTTCTTTGTTTTAAATAACAAGTATTATCATGAATTTCTTTGCCAAAAGGCCCATCTCATTAAACCTGCCAAATATCTTCCCTATCCCAAACTTAGTTGTAATTAATAATTACTATTGGCTATCATTTACTGATTACCATGTGGTATGTATATATTATCTCATCAAGTTCTTAAAGCATCTCAAATTTGTATTATTATCGCTGTTTTTCTGAGGAAGAAACTGAGGCTTGGAGAAGCTAAGAAACTTGGGCTAGGTTATACAGCTGTTTAGCAAAGGATACAAGTGTGAACCTGAACCTAGTCTATTCAAAGCCCCTGATTTTCAACACTATGTTAGACTACCTCTCACAAGGTCACAAAATAAGTAAATTGCTTGTTTTCCTCTTAAATCAAAATTTCACAAGGAAAAGCATTGAGCCCAGATTCTCTTATCAGACTTGGATTATTCAGTTACCTCCTGGAAAGCAGCAAAACTGCCTTTCTGAGCTGACTGGGTCACTGAGATCATCTCTCCCTGATGTGCTATCAGAGTCAGATCAGAACAACTGAAATGGAGACCCGCCATGGCAGCCCTTAACTGCCAAGAATGATATAGATGGTGGCAGTATTGCAAAAGGAAATCAACTTGTGTTTTCAGTCAATTAATGGTCTTCTCTCTGTGGGTCTTTCCTACATTTCACCTGTCTTGGGAAGAAGTGGGCATGGGCATGGATGAATTCATCTACAGAAGTGTGCCAGAGCTCTGAGCACAAGGTGTCACTTCCTTGGGTCATATCCATCCTCCACTTAGGACAGACCAAAGCTCACCCAGAATCCTTCCTGATATTTTCAATAATAAAAGTGCCATGGGTTCCTGGTATCCTCCCTGGAGGTGGTTCTCCCAAGGGTGTTAAAAAAATAAAAATAATCTATTCTCTCCTGTTAAATTTGTGGTTTCCTGTAATAGCTCGACATGGACCATTATCCTACCCAGCACCCCTCTCTTTTTTTGAACCCTCGACCTCACCAGCTTACCTATTACATTAACTCCCAAGACAATGTAATCTCTGTCCTCCTGGAAGGGAATGAGATCTAGAACTTTATCTAAAGAGGGGTCTCAGTTCTGACTGACTCAGAAAGGATGGATGTCTACCAGTCTCCATTTGCTAAAGGAGGATTCATTAGGGGCACTCCAAATTCTACCTCTTAGAAGAGCCATCCCATACCATTTCCATGCAATAGTTGCCTCAGGGGAGGTCATGCAATAGTCCTCAGTTTTCCATCAGGGCTGGCGGTCCAAAATCAATCTCTCATCTGCTCCACTGGCAGTGCCCTCCATTGTGGGTGCCAAGAAAGTTGTACTTTAGCTGGGGGGTTCAAGCAGAAAGGAAAAGATATGTAACTGCAGCCGCACCATGTCATGACGTCAGGGACTGGAAACTGAAGAGGCACGGGAGGGAGAAAGGAGAGGGATGTTTGTTTGGAAACCATCTCACACAGTCCAAATTAAACAGGCTGTTTTCTCAAGTCTACTTTCCATCTCTGCTCATCTCTCTACTTAGTCTTACCTCTCCTAAAACCTCTCTCCCTCAACCCAATGTCCCACTTCTATAAGAGTCTAAGGAATTCTTCCTGATCCTTTAAGAGCCTGAATTGCTGCATAAACTTAGTATCACTGGTCCCACTAAAATGCCAAGAACAAAGCAAGGCCCACATCCTCTCCTTGAAGTCTTTCCTGAAAATTGCAGCCATCTCTGACCTCTCTTCCACCTCACCAGTCTTGAAATGTACTGACTGTATCATCCATTTAAATACTTGAGCCTCTGTTCAGCCCAACAGAGGCCATGGCCTTTTTGTCTTGACTATTCTTAGATTATTTCATGTAATTATCTTATCTTCCTGGGAAAACTGTAGGCTCCCTGGAGTCTAGGACATGTAGTTCTTTAGTATATGACACTGTGTAATATACAATGTTCTATATTTGGTTCTGAATACACAGGAAATGTTTTTTATGAAGCTGCAATGAGCTGAACAGAATCAAAGGGAGGCATATGACAAAAGATAAAATCACTGGGCACTCATCAGGAAAATGTTTAGTGGCCTCCAGTTTCAGGTGAGCAATGCCTAGGATGGGCCCCAAGGTATAAGGCAGAAGAACACATGGGCCAGTACCTGTTGCAATAGGTAAGCTGACAGAGTGCTGTGAGGTTTTGGATTGAGCAGTCTGCACGTGCAGAGGGAAGAAGGAGGAAGATCCATGCTTTATTTGGACTGAAACTCAACATCAAGCCGTAGTCCAAGCCAGGCTGCCCAAATGGCAACGCTTCCCTGGAACAGGTGCCAAGTTCATCAGATTAGCTGTCCATTAGTCATTTTAGCACTATTCTATATCTCTATCATCATCCAGTTTTCAAAGGACACCAGATTTTACCTCAACCCTCACCTTTGTTGAAACAAATAACTCATCAGTTTACCCAATCGAACAATGTAAGTCAGAGGTAGCCCTGGGAATTTCACGGACAGCTCTAGAGTTCCATGTCTACTCCCTGCAGTTGGAAGTAGGCTTCCCTGTTCTCTCACTGGCACATTTGAACTCTAAAAGGGCATTTTTTCTAATGACCTCCCTTGCAGATGTTAGCAAGAAGGAACCTTCGGCCAGGCACAGGGGCTCATGCCTGTAATCCCAGTACTCTGGAAGGCTGAGGCGGGAGGATCACTTGAGCCCAGGAGTTCACGACCAGCCTGGGCAACATAGGGAGACCCTGTCTCTACTTAAAA
>PVKP010035525.1:0-23233 GCA_004027715.1 Plecturocebus donacophilus | reverse complement strand
CATTTAGTGCTGATTTATATAATCCTTCTATATAACCGTATAGTAGTTTGTAGTAGGAGTAATGCCTAGAGCAGTCACAGAACAGAAGCAGTAAATGGGAAAACAGCCAGGCCAGGACAAGAACCAAAGACCCAGGTGGTGGCGTCCCTGCCTGAAAGGGCATATGCTGTATGCAGGCTTGGAACAAGAGCCTCTCCTCCTGATAAAGGAGTTGTAGTACCTTGCATCCAGTTCCTGTGGAATGTAGGCCTCAGGCCTGAGATCCTGGAAGTCACCGAGGGAGAAGAACCCCTCTGGTGTGACCAGTCACAGCGGCTGTACACCCTGTCAGTCTTGCTTCTGTGCTAGCTCAAATCATCCTCCCATAAATATCTTAAGGGCCCAAGTCTGTCAGCTCCCACTGCATTGGCTTAAAGTATCCTTCTATTAGAAATCCTTTGAAGTCTCCAGCCCCCAGATAAGAAGTGTTGCACACAACACCTGTTGCACACAGCCCACCTCCTTGCCTCGGTGACCTAATGGGGGTAGACCTCTTTTCTGTACATGACCCTCTACTACTGTGCACGGCATGGCCCCTACTGCACACGGCCCACCTCTCTGCTCAGGTGACATAATGGGGTGGCCCCCTCACTTGTGACTCACATGATTGTATATGTCCTATTACTAAGCCTATAGATGATGACCTCACGACCCTGCCCCCTGCTTGTACCTAATACATACAGATGCTTCTGGGCATTTGGGGCTCTCGCTGATCTCCACTCATAGATTGCGTGGCCCTCCAAGTCCAGCTGCTCTTCACCAGTTCTTCAGTGTCCTGTCTCTTTACTTCTTGGATCCTGCACCTAGCACAGCATAAGGGACACCGCATGACCTGTGGGGCCTTACAGCTCTACATAGTCTCCCTTTGACATAAAAGCCATTCAAACTGTTTGGGCTTCTTTTACAAGAGGCCTAGTGGGCAAAGTATTAATGTAAAAAAGTATGTATGAAAAAGCACTAATCTCTTGCAGTGACCTAGTTCTCACTCCGATATAAAGATATGGAGACTGGGTAATTTATAAACAAGAGGGTCACAGTTCTGTATGGCTGGGGAGACCTCAAGAAACCTACAATCATGGCAGAAGGCAAAGGGGAAGCGGGTACCTTCTTTGCAGGAGAGAATGAGCAAGCAGGCAAGTGAAGGGGGAACTGCCAGACACTTTTAAAACCAGCTTGGCTGGGCATGGTGGCTCACACCTGTAATCTCAGCACTTGAGGAGGCTGAGGTGGGCGGATCACTTGAGCTCAGGAGTTCGAGACCAGCGTGGCCAACATGGTGAAACCCTGTCTCCACTAAAAACAAAAAAATTAGCCGGGCACTGTGGCAGATGCTTGTAATCCCAGCTACTCGGGAGGCTCAGGCAGGAGAATCGCTTGAACCTAGAAGGGGCAGAAGTTGCAGTGAGTCAAGATCGTACCACTGTACTCCAGCCTGGGCGACAGAGTGAAATTCTCTCTCAAGAAACAAAACAAAACCAAAAAACCCATCAGCTCTCAGGACAATTAACTATCACAAGGACAGCATGGGGGAAAACCATCCCCATGATCCAAGCACTTCCCACTAGGTCCCTCCCTTGACACGTGGGTAACAATTAGAGATGAGATGTGGGTGGGGACACAGAGCCAAACTGTATCAGACCTCATGGGGGCCTGCAGTTAGAGACTCAGACCTGCTCTCTGAAACATGATTACAAGGAAAAGAGATGTCATCAGTCCCTGAAATTCCTGCCAGTGTGGTCTTCAGTGACCTCAGTGTTAGGTGCTTAGAAAAAAACCTTTTGTATCATCAGTGGACAGTTGGCACAAATAGAGTACATTCTTACATGCCAGGCATGGTGCTGCTTTATGTGCAGTATTTCCTGTGATGTCATCTCATTAAAGCAAGGCCAAGAACAGCTATGCATGTGAACTTTGCTAGAAGGGGAGCTAGATTGAAGACTGAGTGAAGGGCTCCACTGGAACCAAATACCAGAGAGTCATTTTCTAGTTTCAAGCGGCAGTGCTCCAAGTATGAGCAGCACCAGTTGGACCACATCATAAGATCTGTGTGGGTGATGGTACCAAGGGAGGGAAGAGTACATGGAAGGGGCGCTTTCCAGTCTCAATCCACACCAACCGCCATCTTAACCAGAGTGCTTTGTAGAAACACCAGCTTCACACTCCACCCATTTCATAGCATCAGCAGCCTGGCTGGGCCTGCACTGCTCCACTGGAGTGTGGTCCCACGCCTACCACTGTTGATCCTACAATGATCTCTAATACTAACCCCCCACTTCCCTGCCCTAACCCTAACCCTCACATGACCACTGCCCTCCTCCTGTGAACAACCTGATTAAGAGGAAGTTACAGAAACAACAGAAATTTAAAAAGTGGCTCAGACAACCAAAAAAAAAAACATACTAAACTGAGGTGCTGCTGAGAGGAAGAGCAGTGGGGCACTTTTCTGTCACTTCAAGTTGCCATATGCATCAGCCTGCTGCCAATGGACTGTTTCTTCATCTTTTTCTCCCAAAGAACAGATGGATATGTTCCTCCAGGGCCATATCCTGAGGTGTTTTCCTGGCATCCAATTTCCTACTCTTAGAATACTCCTCCCTCTTTCCCACACTACTAGACGTCCTATTCCTGATATGCCATTGTAAAATGTAATGCTAGTAATCCAGCACTTTGAGAAGCCAAGAAGGGAAGAATGCTTGAGCTCAGGAATTCAAGAGCAGCCTGGGCAAATCGTGAGACCCCGTCTCTACCAAAAAATAAAATGTAATGCTTTCCCTTAACAATTGCACCCTACCAATAACGCAGTTATATTGGGACCATTTTAGCTTCCACCCTGGGAATCGACCTGTTGCAAGACCAAAATATCTTGTCCTCCAAGAGTCAGATCTTCCTCAGCTACTGAACAAGAACGTAAACATTCTAAACAAAGAAGTGAAAACATTTTTACTGCTATAGACTACAGGATACTTTCTGGAGACCCTATGACAGCAAAACCCCAGCAGCCATTTGGCTTGACCCTTTACCACATGGGAGTCCCAGGCAGGAGCCTGCCAGGCGCTCACCTGCCTCTGCCTGTCTGCTGCCTCCTTTGTCAGAATCTTCCTGACCAACCCAGTAAGTCCATGAGAAAGCAGGGCCTCTGACCAAGGCAGAGAGGAGACAGATCAACACTGGGGGTCTCAACAGAGGCTTTCAATGAAGACTCACACACGTATGTTTCTTGAAGATATTTATTCCCACCCAATCATATTTTCATGGGAAAGACACAATCCCTAATTTCCCCCTAGGATCCACATTTTCAGTTTCCCAGGGAATCTCTCTTTCCTAGAACCCTCTTGTTCCTCTGGAGTCAGGAACAAGACTCCAGAGCTGTTTATTTTTCTCACACGGGGCAGGGCTGGGGAGCGGAATCTCATTCTCCACAAAGGGTAACCAGACACCTACTTCCTCTGCCAATTCCTGGGCTGACCTACAAATTCCACCTTATTATTGCCCTTGGGTCTCTGGTTCCTTTTTATCTGAGGTCACATTTACATGTGTGATCTGCCAATGGGCAGATCCTGTTAGGCCTTCATGGGACACATGGTGGCTTGATCTGGATTGCCCATGGCTTTCCAACTGGGGCCATCAGGACAGCTGCAACTCACAACTAATCTTTTGTTGACCAGCAGCTGATTTCCCAGGGGACTTGGCCCCTCTTCCTTGGTCTCAGTAGCCCCTACTGAAAGTCCCAAGTGAGGAAGAAGCATCAAAAACAGCACGTGAATTCCCAAAGTTGTTAAGGTAAACTGGACAGTCAGGCACTCAAATCACACATTGGCTAAAAACACCAAGAGGGTAGGAGCACCCTGGGGCAGAGGGGACTTAGAGAATTCCACCCTGAGGTCACCTCAGAGACTTGCCATCTTTTCTTGTACAGACAGAACTCCTTTTCAGTTTTATGCCAATCCACTGCTGCATCTGCACCTCCCTCACAATGAGCCCTGATTACCTGAAGAATGCAGAGGTCATTTGGTCAGCTGGGCAGGGAATACCAGCTCTTGCCAACAGGCTCCTCTGAATATGCCACCTCACCTGGGGCAAAGAGAAACCTCACTTTAACCCGTGTGAGTTCTCTGATGACTCATAAGACGGGAACTCCGAGAAAAGCTTTCTCCACATTCAGAACATTTATAGGGTCTCTCTCCTGTATGCGTTCTCAGGTGGCGAATCCGATTGGAGCTGTGGGAGAAACTGTCTCCACATTCATGACAGGTATAGGGTTTTTCTCCTGTATGGATTCTCTGGTGTCTGATTAAGTTGGATCTATGAGAGAAGTTTTCCCCACAAAGGGTACATTTATATGGTTTCTCTCCTGTGTGTGTTCTCTGATGTCTGGTGAGGTGCATGCCTTGCCGGAAGCTTTTCCCACAAGTCAAACATTCAAAGAGCTTCTTCTCTGCCTTGTGAGCTCCATGGTTTGTAAGAAAGGGGGTGCTGTTACTCACGGCTTCCCCACACTCAGAGAAGGGGTAAAGTCTCTCTCTCTCATGAGTTCTTTCGTGAATGACGAGGTGTGAACTCCGAGAGAAACTTTTCCCACACTCGTGACACTTATAAGGTCGCTCTCCAGTGTGAATTCTCTGGTGCCGAAGGAGGTTGGAACTGTGAGCAAAGATCTCCCCACACTCAGGACACTTGTAAGGCTTCTCCCCTGTATGCGTTCTCTGGTGCCTGTGGAGGTTGGAGTTGCAGGAGAAACATTTTCCACATATGTTACACTGATAGGGCTTCTCACCCGTGTGGGTGCGCTGGTGGCGAGTCAGATGGGTGTTCTGACTGAAGCACTTCCCACATTCAAGGCACTTGTGGGCCTCCTCTCCCAGGTGTGCTCTGTGTAGTGACAGGAAACGTGGGTTCCCTCCAAAGATTTCACTGCAGTCCACACCCAGACACAATCTTTCAGCTGCATGGATTCTCTGGTGCCTAATTAGGTTCGAGTTGTTAGAAAAATTTTTGCCACACAAGGGACATAAATGGAGTTTCTTTGGCTGTAGTTCCTTTGGTCGCCCCAGTTCTCTGCCACTTGAGGTTCCTGCAGAGGACCGCTCCATTCCACCCTCTGGGGGAGGCGCCCAATCCCCTTGTGGCTGGTCATGAGGTCTTCCCAGCTCAGGACTCCAGGGTACCTCCCCTCGGACCTGGTCAGGAAGTAGCACCTGAGGGTGGGTGTTCTCAGGGGACACAGATGGAACACCTTCTTCCAGGTTCTCAAATTTCTCTTCTCCTGATAGAGAGAGAAAGCAAATCCCTACATTATTTCTGGGCTGGAGAAAAGAAAATCCCACTTGTCTGCTACTGCCTGTTAGGTCAGCATCCCACAAGGACTGCTTCTACCTCAGTCTCCCATCCTCTCCCTAAAGGTAAAGCACTCTGGAGAAGCACTGGGATAAAGGGTGGGGCCACTGGTCTAGGAATCAAATCTGAGACCAGTCTTGGAATTTTCCTTTTCAGCTGAGCCTCTCACTTCTGCCCTTCAGGAATGGGTGGGACGGAGTAGGGCTGAGACGGGGGGCAGGGGGAACAAGTGAGCTCAAGAGTAAAGGCCTCCTTGAAGTCTGCACCCTGGGTTCCTCACTTGCCTCACTGAGATGGAGAATGGCAGGGGGCACAGGATGTCATGTACCTCTCTGGCAGCTGTGGTGGGATGGCCCTGCACCCGAATCCGCAAACACCTCACTCTGAACTGCAAAAGCCTTGTTGAGCAGCTCACTCATCTTCATTCCTTACCTGGAACTGGGCCTCTGGGGCTTAGGCCCTCCTTGCAGCTCTGGACACTGGGATCCCACAGCTTTCCTCCTTGTCCCACCTGGGTGCTTGGGACTTCCTGACTGGGAATGTGAGACTCTGTTCACAATGAAAGAAACAGATTTCTGTATTGCCACTTTTCTCTACTAGGCTAGGGAAACAAAGATAGTCTTCTTCCCTGCCCTCAGTGGGTAGATATAGAATGGTCTATAGATCTGACAGCAGTTACTTGGAAAATACACAAAACTGTTCCTAGTGGATACCTCTAGAGAAAGAAATTAGGAGAGGGAGACTATTGTTTTGAGACAGAGTCTCACTCTGTTGCACAGGCTGGAGGACAGTGGCACCATCTTGGCTCACTGTAACCTCTGCCTCCTAAGTTCAAGTGATTCTCCTGCCTCAGCCTCCCCAGTAGCTGGGATTAGAGGCATGCACCACTACACCCGAATAATTTTTTTATTTTTAGTAGAGATGTGGTTTCACCATGTTGGCTAGGTTGGTTTCGAACTCCTGTCTTCAAGTGATCTGCCTGCCTTGGCCTCCCAAAGTGCTAGGATTATAGGCATGAGCCACTGCACCTGGCCATTTTTTTTTTTTTTTAACATATTCATGGTACCCAGAATGCTTTTTTGCAATGAGAATGTACACTACTGTAATTAAAACAACTATCAAATGTACATTGTCAGTTCCTTGAATAATCCATTTGATATCATAAAAGAGCCTTGTCTCGACATATAAATATAAAAGAGAACTAAATTTGGGCAACTCCAGAGGAAGAAAATATAACATGATAGACAATCAGAAAAGGACCCAGGGCTCTAAGAGGACCATGAGATTAAAACTCAAGAGTGTCATTTCTGTGCTGTGCCAAAAAGGAAAACAAAAACCTCCTCCTCCAGCAAACATGGACTCCAACAGAAGTTTAATTCCAACAAGCTGTAATCTGATCTTCTCCTACTTAGCATTTCTCACTAAAAGGGCCATGTTGAACTTTGGACATCATAGCAGTGAAAAGTAATTTGGAAGCTGGCACAGTTGCCTGCAGGCTGAGGCAGGATGATTGCTTGAGCCCAGAAGTTCGAGAAAGCCTCAGCAACAGAGTGAGACTCATCACTTTAAAAGAAAAAAAAGGCTCGGTGGCTCACGCCTGTAATCCCAGCACTTTGAGAGGCCAACGTGGGCGGATCACGAGGTCAGGAGTTCGAGACCAGACTGACCAACACGGTGAAACCACATCTCTACTAAAAATACAAAAAATTAGCTGGGCATCGTGGCACGTGTCTGTAATCCCAGCTACTCAGGAGGCTGAGGCAGGAGAATCTCTTGAATCCAGGAGGCGGAGGTTGCAGTGAGCCAAGATCATGCCACTGCATTCCAGCCTGGATGAGAGAGCAAGACTCTGCTTCGAAAAAAAAAAAAAAAAAAAAAAAAGAAAAGATATAGAAAACCTAGACGGTCTCAATGAAGGAAAACAAAAAACCAGCAGTAGAACCTTTTGCAGAATTAGTGTCAACAAATGTATAGTTGCTGGTATATGGTACTTCTATTGGAAAAAAATAAAATAAATAAATAAAACAAATGTATAGTTGTGATACTTTTTAGGCAAACCTGATATACGGAAACAATGTGTGTCTGTCTTTTTAATTTTGAAACAGTCTCACTGTCACCTAGGCTGAAGTGCAGTGGCATCATCATAGCTCACTGCAGCCTTGACCTACTGGGCTCAGGTGATTCTCCCACCTCAGCCTCCTGAGTAACTGGAACTACAGGTACACACCACCACGCCAGGCTTTTTTTTTTTTTTTTTTTTTTTTTTTTAAAGATACAGGGTCTCCCTATGCTGCTCAGGCTGATCTTGAACTACTGGGCTCAAGCAGTCCTTCCATCTCAGCCTCCCAAAGTGCTAGGATTACAGGTGTGAGCCACCATGCCCAGCCTGCAGTGAGTCTTTCTACTGGCATGTTTCAACATAGGTATAATCATAATGTACACATAGTCTTGTTTTATGTTGTTTCTAAGACTTTCCCCAACTTTTTATTCAGAGAATTCTCATACATACAGAAAAGTTGAGGGGACTGTACAATAAATACCTGCATATCCTCCACCTCAATCAAACTATATGTCAGTCTGTCATATTTCATAGGCATAATTTTATATCTCTGAGTAATAGTCAAGACATAGGTGCATTCTAATTTATGCTTCATTAGCCTATTTTGGAGCTATACATTGTTTCCAAATTTCCACAAGATCTTCCCTGCTTTCTGAATTTTTATGGACTGTGAGAGCTGACAGACTAGAATGTTGATGCCATTATCCCTGAAATTTTTGTCTTTGGGGATAAGCCTAGAAACACTAACAGAGCACAGGAAACACTAGCGAGCTCAGAAGAATAAGCATCTTGAAACTGCAAGGAATCAACCATTTAGAGCCCCCCAGTATCCTGGGACACACGCATGTGTATGATGCTGGCAGGGTGTCACTGCATTGGATTCACTCTGCCCAGTCCATTTTGGCTCAGACTCGCCTTAGGCTCTGGCAGCTGGGGCTCCAGTCCAGGGCTGCCTGTGCCAACTGTACCACTTGGCAGATACTTGACTCTCATAAAGGGGACTTTAGACAAGGGGAAATCTCCTGTGGAGGCTTCTTGGCAAAACTCAGAGTCTATATCCAGGAGGTGAATGAAAAGGGGGCAGGACCCTGGTCAGAAATGGCGCAGTCATCATCCCTGGAAAAGAAGTCCTTACCCAGTGAGTCCACATTCTCATAACTCTCCTGCACCGTGTCCCTGGAGAGGGCCCTCTTACTAGGATCCTGATGCCCCCACTCCTCCTGGGAGATGTACATTGCCACGTCCTCTAAGCTCTCAGGCAACTGAAACAGCACAAGATCTCCTTTAGCCCCTGATGCACCAAGAACAATTCAAGCAGAGTTATGGGTTAAAGGGGCAAAATCGAGGGATGCTAAGCACACATCACGGGGGAAGAAGGGTGTCAGGCCTACAAGTGAGGTGTGAGACACAAAGCAGTGGGGGAGACTCTGTGGTAAGGGAGAAAGGACCTTCCACGTGGCAGAACCCCCCACCCCCAACACTCAGGGAAGGAAGGGTGCTGGGGGAAGACAATGGAAACTTCCACATCACCTGGGGCCCAGTCATCTTGTCTTCCATGTTCCCTTCAGGAGGAAAAAGAGAAAGCCAGGGAGCAGATAATGCTGAAGGTGACAGAAATTATGATGAGAATGGCATTCCTAACTCTTGACAACTCAAGAATTATTAGAATACAGTATCCGTTCCCCAACACCCAGTCTCTGCTTTCGGGAATGTGCTAAACTGCACAAAGGCCTAATAAACTGATATCCAAAATGACAGAGTGGGAGGAAAGGAATACTAAGAGTAGCACTCCAAACCCCTCATCAGTCAAGTAGTTTTTTTTTTTTTTCTGAGACGGGGTCTTGCTCTGTTGCCCAGGATGGAAGCAGTGGTGCGACCTTGGCTAATTGCAACCTTCGCCTCCCGGGTTCAAGCAATTCTCTGCTTCAGCCTCCCGAGTAGCTGAGATTACCGGTGCCCGCCACCACGCCCAGCTAATTTTGTGTTTTTAGTAGAGACAGGATTTCACTATCTTGGCCAGGCTGGTTGTGAACTCCTGATCTCGAGATCCGCCCACCTTTGTCTCCCAAAGTGCTAGGATTACAGGCGAAAGCCGCCAAGCCAGGCCTTCAAGTAGTTGTAAATCGCCTCTGTTCTGCATAAAAAAGGGCTCTACTAGGAGACTCCCTTCCCTCTCCCTAGCCCCAGGAGAACCCACACCACCAATTCCAAGTCTTTCATTCCACAAGAGAGAACCAGAACTTCAGAAACTCCTTTTCCTCCGATGGTACATCCTGCTAGTGTCAGGCGCAACCCCCAAGACCCTCCGCCCTCCCACCAGCCCAGATAACTGTTCCTCACCCCTCTCCTTTACAGCCTGGGGATCCCTTTGGGGGCTGGGGCCTAGCAGCTCCTGCAGCCTGGGGCCAGGGCTTCGCTCAGTCTCCATTGGCTCCAGCTTGAAGCTCGGTGACTCTCGTGCTGTTTCCAGAGGCAAAGTCTCCTCCAAAAGCACTTCTGTTCCCCGCCCATGGTTTGTGACCTGGGAACCAACCCACATCACAACAGGGACCAAGAAAAAGGGAAATTAGTATAGGATTCTGAGAGCAAGCCTTCATCAGAGAACCTCAGGCGATCCCTTTGGACCCAGGCAACAGAAAAATGGTTTACACTAAAGGCTTTTTTGATCCCATGTGGAAGGGGAGGGGTTAGGGAAAGGGCCCACTCCCAGTGCACACCTTCCCCACACAGCTCTTAAGATATTTCACTCCCTTTTGCTCTCCCCGCCTTTTCTAGGTGCTTCTATTCGTCACTACTGGATAAGCTAAATTTGGGTGGCCCTGGGGGCCAGTGACCGCAGGGCCTCGGTGCCAAATTGTTTTTCAAAGTTCACAATTAACAGAGACCCAGCTCTGCAGAGAAGACCAGATCATGGACCCTAATATAACAACTACTAACAAGTACTAAGCACTAATTATAAGCTAACAGTGTGATCACAACTTTACATGCTACTCTCCGTCTAAACCCTGGAAAATATGTTAATATACTCATTTTACAAATAGGAAAACAGGCCGAAAGAGATCAAGTAACTTGCCAAAGTAACAAAGCTAATATTAGGAGACTGAGGATTTGAACGCTGACGATCTAACTCCTCGGCTAACACTAACTGTTGCAGAGACACTGCCTCTGCTTGGAAACAGGGCACTCTTCAGTGCTCTTTCTGTTCATTTGGGGAAAATCTGGAGGATGTGTGTTCCAGGTTAAATCACAAGTCCTCTCCCCCATGTAAAGTCTACTAGGAGCAATATACTTGAATTTGACCAGGGGCAAGATGACCCAGTCCTCGGGGCCAAACAAACCACAGATAAAACAGCTCTTTCTCTCTCTCACCTGTTGTCTCAGTCTCCCAAGCTCTCTCTGCATATCCTCCACAAGGGTCACCGCTTCTTCGCCGCTCTCCGGATGCAGCTCCTGCACCCTGCTCTGGATCTCCTGGGGCAGGATGGTCAGAAACTGCTCCAGCACCAGCAGCTCCAGGATCTGCTCCTTCGTGCGCATCTCAGGCCGAAGCCACCCATGGCAAAGCTCTTGGAGACGGCTGAGGGCTTCCCGGGGACCAGCTGCTTCTTGGAAGCGGAACCTTCTAAAGCGCAAGTGGGAGGCCTCGGGGCTCGGCCCTGGGTCAGGCGGGGGCAGCTCCTGGCTCCAGGCGCAGTCTTCCTCCAACTTCACTATCAGGAGCCCTTCCCGTTCCTGGGAACCCGGGACCAACGTCATCGTCAGATCTCCGGAGCGCCTTAGCTTGAAACCAGCCGTGCCCAGGGGCTCCCAATCCACGCCGAGGAGCCTCGCTGCCAGCCCAGGCGCGGCCGGGTCCAGCGCCTAGGCCCTTCAGTCTGTTCCGGGAGCGGCCACGCAGACCCCCTGGCCTATCCGCGTCAGGACTTCCCCGAGGCAGGAACCGAGCGCCGTGCTTCTCCTACTGCTGAGGACCCACGCACGACTCGGACATCAGCTCCCACGCCGGAAATCCCAGCGCGCGAGTTAGGCGTCCACAAGCCCACGGCGCTTGCTCGTGACCAACTTCCGGATCACGTTTCGCGAACTTCAGCACCCATTGGCTCAGGTTTCGCCACATACTCACCATCGAGCAACGAGAAGGGAAGATTTGCCCGCGGGGGCGGGACGAGCGAGGGACCAATTGGAGAAGAGAGGCGGGACCACAGGGCGCGCCCTGAGATTCTAGGAGGGGGCTGGGGGCGGGGCCGCTAGAGCCAAGCGAGGAAAGCAAGGCCAAGGCGGTTGCGACTGACGGTTGACTGGCGGGCGACCTGGGCTAGAATTACTTCTGAGCGCTTAGCAGATCCCAGCGCCACTCACTCTCCAGTGCTTCAGTGTCCGGGTGAGGCCCGGAAACTTGAATTGTTAATAAGCTTCCCCCGAGGAATCCTTCCCCAAGGCAGGCACTACCCGCTTCGGCTACTCTGGGCTGGCTGACTAGGATCCCACTCGCCCTTGGGGCTTCGGCGGCTCCGGAAGCCGGGGCCCTCTGGGCATCAGGGAGGCCCGTGCCAAATGTGCCACTTGGCAGATACTTGACTCTCATACAGGGGACTTTAGACAAGGGGAGATTGGGGCCTGCGACCCGTGGCCTGCTGGGATATGCAGTCCGCGGCGCGGCCTCTGCACTGCGCGTGCGCCCTGGGAGAACGCCTGAGAGCTGGGCGATTCTGAAGCCCCGAGACCGGGTGGGGCGTGAGGCTGGTGGCCGCGCAGACGTCCTGCTGGGCTTTGGCCTCGCTTCTGCAGCTGGACGTCCCGGAGGAGCGCTCAGACCTGGCTCGCGGCACCTGCTTCCGCTTTTAGAAAGGATTTTAAACCTGCGCAAGACGTGCGGCTTCTGCCGTTCATTCTCTTAAGTTCCAGTCTCTTGCCCAGCCCAGCAAGGGCGGGATCGGCCTCCAGCTCAGCCGTGGGCTTTGATCGTAGGGGGCAAGTCGCAGGAGGGCCGCAAGGCCCATTCCCTGTTGGGCGCGGTTGTGGGCTTTGTGTCGGTGAGCGGGACTGCCCCGTTGTGAGGCGGCCCAGGTTCCCGGGGCCGTGAGATCTGCAAATAGAAGTGTCCTGGGATTGAATAACAACCGGTAACCTTGTATTGAGCCCTTGCTTATATGCAGATCGATCCTGAAAACACGTTTGTATGAAGTAGATGCTAATAGCAGCCCCTTCCTACAGGTGGCGGCACTGAAATAAGTCATTTGCCTGGGGTCACACAGCTAGTCGGTCGCCAAAGGTGAGGCTACTATGAGATTAGTATGGGATTGAAAAGGGCCGTTTTGGGATGACTAAGTGAAAAGAGTACTGATATTTTCATTTTTCTTTTTTTTTTTTTTGAGACGGAGTTTCGTTCTTGTTGATCGGGCTGGAGTGCAAAGGCGCGATCTCGGCTCACTGCAACCTCTGCCTTCCGGGTTCCAACATTCTCCTGCCTCTGCCTCCTGAGAGCTGTAACTACAGGCGCCCGCCACCATGCCCGTCTAATTTTTGTATTTTTAGTAGAGACAGGGTTTCACCATGTTGGCCAGGCTGGTCTCGAATTCCTGACCTCAAGTGATATGCCTGTCTGAGCCTTCCCAATTGCTGGGATTACAAGCGTGAGCCACCGCGCAGGACTTTTTTTTTTTTTTTTTTCTTTTTTTATTATTTGTGGACTTTTTTTTCTATTTTACTCTAGGGAAGATGACAGCTCCACAGGCTGTCGTGGCAAATGCAGAGCCAGCGACCCCATAATGCTCAAAATCCACTTTGGAAAGCCTTGTTTAGATATGTGACCTCAGAGCTCCCTAGGACCATTCTGGTGGTTTTAGGCATTCCTTTTTTGTTTGTTTTTGAGATAGGGTCATGCTCTGCCACCCAGGCTGGAGTGCAATGGCACGGTCATTAGGTATCCCTATTTCAAGAGACAGATTCTAGACTCATAGCCACTTGCAAAAAACTGTAGCCTCAAAACCACTTTTCTCTGACATTTACTATGTAATATCAGGCAAATTATGTAATCTCACTAAACCACAAGCCTCATTTTCCTCATCTCTTTTGAGGGAATAATACTATACACACCTTATGTCATAACACTGGGTTAGGATGAAATGAGCTGAGCAACATAGGATGAATACTACCTGGCACATAGTATGAATCCAATAAATAGTAGCTGTTATGCATGCACAGCAAATTCCTGAATGTGAACATTATCTCAGAAAAAGCCACTCAGATGATTATTGCAGAATCTGGGGTATGGGAATGTTTGCAGAACTACACATACCTTGAGATAGGGAGAATGAGGGATTAGTCATTTGCTATCTAAGGTCCCTTTGATTTTATGCTTTTAATGGGTACCTAAAAAGCAAACGAATTTTCAAGCTTATTCAAAATTAGTGGTAGTAGTCCTCCTCCATTTCATGGTCTGCCAGTAGGTGGAAAACAGAATAGCTGCTATTAGACTAGGAGTGGTGTTAACAGGCCAGCAGATCTGTAGGGGTTCTTTGGGGCCGGGATTCTTAAGCTGCCTCTATGTCTGGAGCAGTGCTATCCAATAGAACTTTCTGTGATGGTGGCCACTGAGCACTTAAAATGGAGTTAGTCTTTCCAAGGATTACCATATGGCTACCATACTGGCCAGTGCAGTTCTAGAGGGTCCATGGATGGGTTTGGAGATTTTTGTAAACCTTTTGATACTATATGCAAGTGTGTGTGTGTGTTGTGTTTTTGTATGTGTATGTTCTAGTAAGTGGGTTCATAGCTTTCATCAAGTTCTAAAAATCACCAAAAGACTAAGAACTGCTTCTTGAGGGCTTTGGTGAAAAGTAAGTAGTTAAGAGAAGTAAGCCTCTTTGAAACCACTAGTGATTCTACTTTCTTATACAGTAAGTCCTCACTCAATGTCCTAGATAGGTTGGAAACTGTTACCTTAAGTGAAAGAACATTTTGATATAAGGTTGATGATAAAAAGAAATCAGTTTCTTTATGTCTTTTCCCCTTTAAGTCCCAGTTTCCAAGACCCTATCAACTATGTTAAGTGAGGACTTACTGTATTTTCTCATCCTCAGCTGCAGATAACTCTGTGACTGTTGCAGAGAAAAAATAAATTTGAATCTTAGACAAAGAACCCTTACTACTGGTTTTAGGTCTCATGGGTACTAGAGTCTGTCTCTGGAGCTTCTTTCAGTTCCTAACTAACTCTTATAGTTTCCTTTGCACTCAAGGGGCCAGTTATCTGTGCCTTGTTTTCAAAGTGACATTTGGTGAAATCTACAATGTTAAGACTTTCAAGTTTGGGCCAGGCATGGTGGCTCATGCCTGTAATCACAGCATTTTGGGAGGCTGAGATGGAAGGATCATTTGAAACCAGGATTTTGAGACCAGCCTGGGCAATATAGCAAGACCCCATCTCTACAAGAAATAATTTTTAAAAATTAGCTGGTTGTGGTGGCATGAAACTGTAGACCCACCTATTAGGGATTCTGGGGCAGGAGGACTGCTTCAGCCCAGGAGTTCAAGACCATCCTGAGCAACACAGCAGTCACTTAAATACATGCTTTTCCTGCCTTTCATCATAGGGTACGTTCAGATTCCAGGAGCTTCTGCCACTCTAAGCCGCTGCTACTTGCCACTCCCCCGAGCTTTGGACTCTCCCCTCTTTTACTTGACTACGTCTTTTCTTTGATCTATGACTTAGGGTTTTCTTTTACCTGTACCACATGCTCTTTGTTCCTACTCTTAGCTTTGAAATCCAGTCACAAACAAAATAGCAAATTTAAATGGCATTTCATTTGAAATGCATTTTATTTTTATTAATATGAAATATATTGTCTTTCCTCATGAAAAGACAAAATGAGGCATTTTACTCCGCTTATATTTTGATTAAATGTTCTGGAATTTAAATTTTCCTTTTCTGTTTTATCAGAGACTAGGATTGCAACCCCTGCTTTTTTTTGCTCTCCATTTGCTTGGTAAATCTTCCTCCATCTCTTTATTTTGAGCCTATTTATGTCTTTGCATGTGAGATGGGCCTCCTGAATACAACACATTGATAGGTCTAGACTCTTTATCCAATTTGCCAGTCTGTGTCTTTTGATTGGGGCATTTACCCATTTACATTTAAAGTTAATATTGTTATGTGTGAATTTGATCCTGCCATTTTGGTGCTAGCTGGTTGTTTTGCCCGTTAGTTGACGCAATTTCTTCATCGTGTCGATGGTCTTTACAATTTGATGTGTTTTGCGGTGGCTGGTACTGGTTGTTCCTTTCCATGTTTAGTACCTCTTGCAGGAGCTCTTGTAAAGGAGGCCTAGTGGTGACAAAAATCTCTCAGCAATTGCTTGGCTGTAAAGGATTTTATTTCTCCTTCACTTGTGAAGCTTAGTTTGGCGGGATATGAAATTATGGGTTGAAAATTCATTACTTTAAGGATGTTGAAAAATGGCCCCCATTGTCTTCTGGCTTGTAGGGTTTCTGCCAAGAGATCTGCTGGGAGTCTGATGGGCTTCCCTTTGTGGGTGACCCGACCTTTCTCTCTGGCATCCCTTAGCATTTTTTCCTGCATTTCAACCCTGGTGAATCTGATGATTGTGTGCCTTGGGGTTGCTCTTCTTGAGGAATACCTTTGTGGTGTTCTCTGTATTTCCTGGACTTGAATATTGGCCTGCCTTGCTAGGTTGGGGAAGTTCTCCTGGATAATATCCTGAAGAGTGTTTTCCAACTTGGTTTCATTCTCCCCATTACATTCAGGTACACCGATCAAACATAGATTTGGTCTTTTCACATAATCCCATATTTCTTGGAGACTTTGTTCATTTCTTTTCATTCTTTTTTCTCTAATCTTGCCTTCTTATTTCATTGAGTTGATCTTCAGTCTCTGGTATCCTTTCTTCCGCTTGATTGATTCAGCTATTGAAACTTGTGTGTGCTGCACAAAGTTCTCAGACTGTGTTTTTCAGCTTCATCAAGTCGTTTATGTTCTTCATTCTAGTTAGCATTTCGTCTAACCTTTTGTCAAGGGTCATAGTTTCTTTGCATTAGGTTAGAACATGCTCCTTTAGCTCGGAGAAGTTTATTATTACCCACCTTCTGAAGCCTGCTTCTTTCAATTTGTCAAACTCATTCTCCCTCCAGTTTTGCTCCCTTGCTGGTGAGGAGTTGTGATCCCTTGGAGGAGAAGAGGCGTTCTGGTTTTTGGCTATTTCAGTGTTTTTGCACTGGTTTCTTCCCATCTTTGTGGATTTATTTACCTTTGGTAAGACCACTTTTTAAGGGGAAGGGAGACCGAAGGTCAGTAGTGAAGGAATAGGGGCCCTCATCTTGGTCAGTGAATGCGAGAGACACACTTCCATGACCTTGTCTCCTGGGTTTTTTTGTTTTAATAATTTTTAACTTTTTAAATTTTCACAAATCTGTAACAGCCACATCTTCTGGGTTTTAAACATGGTCACAGATTTTTTTTTTTTGCCACTCATCCCATCAAGAAGTGGGGCGTCTGTCCTTCTGCCTTGTATCTGGGCAGCTTGTGACTGCTACCAATGAAATACAGTGAAATACAGATGCAGCGTGACCTCCAGGGAAAGGTCATAAAAGGCCTTGTAACCTGTATCTTGTTTGCTAGGATAATTTGCACTTGGAGCCAATGTAAGAAGTCTGGTTACCTTGAGAGCACCATGCTGGAGTGGCTGCACATTCTCTCTCTGATGGAGAGTTATTCAGGGGTGCTTTTATTTCTTGCAAAATAGAAACAAAGTCAAACAAATAGACACTGTCATTGATTAGTTGTGGATGGTGGTCATATAGTTATTAGGTTTTGTGTATTTGAACTGAGGCATGGAACCAAAGGCCGATTCACCCTGACTTCCTAGAACTAAATGAAAAGAAAACCCCCAACTTTCCTCCCATAAATAACAAAAGGACCAGAGGCTACTTACTCCCTTTGCCAATGCCCACCTTTTCTGAGGGGCAGAAAGGAAACTGAACAAAAAAATTGCTTTTTGCAACCAGTCAGAATCAGACTTTTTAGTTGTTGTTGTTTTTGAAACGGAGTTTCGCTCTTGTTGCCCAGGTTTGAGTGTGCAATGGTGCAACCTTGGCTTACCGCAACCTCCGCCTCCTGGGTTGAAGCAATTCTCCTGTCTCAGATTTGTTGCTGTCTGTAAACAATGAGACTGATTGCAGGCCACCACTTCATTTACATGGAGTGAACACCAAGTGGCCAATGGAAACCCCTAAGGGGTGTTTGGACCCCAGAAGTTTCTATATCCAGGCCCTTAAGCTGCTGCTTGGCTGGCTCCCACACTGTACCTTCAATAAATCTCTGCTTTTGTTGCTTCATTCTTACCTTGGCTTTGGTGTGTGTTTAGTCCAATTCTTTATTCAAAATGCCAAAAGCCTGGACAACTTGTATCAAGACCCTTTACTGGTAACAGAACCAGCCTGACCTGGTATGCTCTGTTTCAATGAATGTTACTATAAATCAAAGATCAGGCCAGACTTCTTGTTTATAAAATGGATTTCTTGAAGACTTTGTCTTCATTTTTTAACATTATATAAGAAGTCTATCTTGAAATTGCCATGCTGTGAGAAAGCCCAAGCTATTTACGTGGAGTGAAGCAGATGTTCAGTCATTAGCTGTTTCTGCCATCCCAGTGTAAGCACTAGACAAATGAGTGAAGAAGCTATTTGGGACATTCTAGCCCCAACAGACAGAAAGGGAAAAAGAATCAACAAATCTATCTGTATGCTGAGCACAGTGGCTCATGCCTGTAATCCCAGCATTTTGGGAGGCCAAGGAAGGCTGATCACTTGAGGTCAGGAGTTCAAGATCAGCCTGGCCGATGTGGTGAAACCCCATGTCTACGAAAAATATAAAAATTAGGGCCAGGGACAGTGGCTCACACCTGTAATCCCAGCACTTTCAGGGGCTGAAGAGGTGGATCACTTGAGGTCAGGAGTTCAAGACCAGCCTGGCCAATATGGTGAAACCCCTGTCTCTACTAAAAATTAAAAAAATTAGCTGGGTATGGTGGCGGACACCTGTAATCCCAGCTACTCAGGAGGCTGAGGCAGGAGAATCACTTGAACTTGGGGGGCAGAGGTTGCAGTGAGTTGAGATCACCCCACTGTACTCCAGCCTGGGCAACAGAGTGAGACCCAGTCTGAAAAAGAAAAAAAAATCTTGTTATGGCTAGGCATTGTGGCTCACATTTATAGTCTCAGCACTTTGAAAGGCTGAAGCAGGAAGATGGCTTGAGCTTAGAAGTTTGAGACTAGCCCAGGCAACCAGCAAGATCTCCTCTCATTTTTAAAAATTGTAAAAGAAAATCTTTTTACAATTTTAATTGGATTTGCTTATAATTTATCAATTAATTTAGGAAGGCATGATATATTTATAATATTAGCTCTTTCATCCAGGACTGGGGTATATTTCTTCAATGATTTGGAACATTTAAAATTCTGTAATCCTGTATATTTTCTTCTTACAGGTCTTGCAGATTTGTTATGAAATTTATGTCTAGTTATGGGTTTTGCTGGTATTGTTCAGGGAATTTTTTGTTTCAGATTTTGTTTCCTAATTACTCAGATTAATTTTCCAACGACTACCCCAGCTCTTTCAAGGCAGCTTATAGGGGTTAGTGGTAGCAACTCTTCTCTTGGAGATAGTCTTACTTGTCTGTATAAAGAAACGTGCCATGTTCCAGGACAGAATGTACTGCTCTTAGGATGAATGGAGAGAAACTTCCTGTTGTCTGCCATGGTTGTCAGCCTTCCTTCAGGTGACTTTGGCCTGTGATTTTCTATCCTGTTTGGGCCTCAAGTTATCCGAAAGGAATCATATTGAAGAGGGTGTTTCTGAATTTCTGTGTTCTCATGTTTTTAGTTCTTCACAGCCTACTTCAAACATTATTCGTTCTTGCTTCTGCCTCTCCTCTTTCAGATATTAGATGTAGTCAAAAACACTTGACTTTCTTCCAAACACAGTTAGGTGGACTGAATTCCAGTCCCAGCTCTGCACTGACGTGTGAGAATTCAAGTCAGTCAGTTACTCTGGAGGTCTGTGTCCCCCTCTGTAAGATGATGGGGGTGGCTTGATGACTGCTAAGAAGCTAATGGATGCCAAGAGACAGCAAAGTCAAGGGGAAAGGCCTTGGGCTCTGCAGACACACACCATGGAATTGAAGGTTGGCTATCCGATTCTTTGTAGTGTGTGGCCTTGGGCAAGTCGGTGTGTACACTGTCTGTTTTCTGTGTTAAAGTGAATATATCAACACCCATGATGGCCAAGTACAGTGGCTCATGCCTATAATCCCAACACTTTGGGATGCCAAGGAGGAAGGATCGCTTGAGCCCAAGAGTCTGAGATCAGCCTGGAAAACATAGAGAGACCCCATCCCTACCAAAAATAATTTTTTTTAATTAGGCATTTTGTTTCAAAAATTTCAGAGAAAGGCACCAGTATCTAGAATCTTATTTGAGGGGCAATCTTCCCACCTCAGCCTCCTGAGTAGCTGGGACCACAGCTATCCATGGTGGTACATTCCTGTAGTCCCAGCTACTCAGGAGGCTGAGGTGGGAAGGTTACTTGAGCTGGGGAGGTCAAAGCTGTAAAGAGCTAATTCATGACTTAACACTGCACTCCCATCTGGATGATAGAGACCCTGTCTGTAAATAAATAAATAAATACATCCACTTCACATGAACATAGTGAAGAATAGGTAGAAACACCTATGACCTTGTATCCAGCACTGTTCTTGGTGCTTTATGTGTATTAGCTCCTCTAATCTTCATGACTCTAGAACCCCCATTTCACAGTTGATAGAAACAGGTACAGAGAGGGTAGGTATATCACTTGCCAGTGTCATACCCTGCTACGAAACACTCATATGTGGCAATGGAAAGCACACACAATATTTGGCACATATAAACAGCATCAATTAAGTCATCCACTGCAGTTCCAAAGCTGTAATTTTTGGTATTTTGACATCCTCCTTCACAGACAGCCTTGGAAATGTTTTCTGTGGTTTTTAAACTCCACTTTTAGCTCTGACTCACACAGTCGCTTTATCCTAACCACTTCCTGCAGCATTAAAAATTGTTTCCAGCTGCTAGTTTCTACAGAGGATTGTCCTCGGAGGGTGGGGTGTCCACTGTGGTTCCAGCTGCAGCTCTGGAGCCAACACATAAAGATGCCCTCTACAGGACAATAAGAGAAATACCACATGAGGTTGGCTGAGATATGTGCCTTGGCACTGTGTTTGTTTCAAAGAACCAAAGCTTTCCTGGGCAAATGGCCTCTTAGTCATTTCAGCTTACCTCAATCGCATTTTTAAAATTTGTTTCTGCTCTGGAGCTTCAGGGGAATTGAGGCATGAGACAATTATGTCCTAGTTAAAGAACAGTCTGTCTGCATAAATTTTATGCCTGCAGAGTGTGTATGTGTGTGTGTATGTGTATGTGTGTTTTAGGAGATAGGTCTGGGATGTGTATCATTCAGTACTGGCTCAAGATTCCTTACCTGACTTGCTAATTTAAACTCATTCTACTTTGGAAACCTCTAATATTTTTTCTCTATGAGGAGAGTCTGCTTTTTTTTTTTTTTTTTTTTTGAGACATAGTCTCACTCTGTCACCAGGTACCAGGCTGGAGTGCAGTGGCGCGACCTCGGCTCACTGCAACCTCTGCCTCCCAGGTTCAAGCAATTCTGCTTCAGCTTCCCAAGTAGCTGGGACTACAGGCTTGCGCCACCACGCCCAGCTAATTTTCTTTGTATTTTTAGTAGAGACGGGGCTTCACCATGTTGGCCAGGATGGTCTCCATCTCTTGACCTCGTGATCCACCCGCCTCGGCCTCCCAAAGTGCTGGGATTACAGGCGTGAGCCACCGTGCCCGGCCGAGGAGAGTCTGCTTTTAAAAATAATTTGCCTAATCTTATGCACCCCAGTGAAACAAAGTCCCAGGCAATAAATTTGTAAATTTTTCTGTTATAAAAGTAATGGAGCAAAATATGAAATTTCTCCTCTAAAATTTAGCTTGCCATATTTTATTTCGCCTTATTACTTCACACTGAGCATATATTTGTGGACTATGTTTCATGAGTCATAAAACTTTAAAATGCTCATCGAAAAAAAAACGGCTGGGCACAGTGGCTCACGCCTGTAATCCCAGCACTTTGGGAGGCCAAGCAGGTGGATCACGAGGTCAGGAGTTCAAGACCAGCATGGTGAAACCCTGACCCTACTAAAAATGCAAAAAAATTAGCCGGGCGTGATGGTGGGCGCCTGTAATCCCAGTTTCTTGGGAGGCTGAGGCAGAGAATTGCTTGAACCCAGAGACGGAGGTTGCAGTGAGCCGAGATTGCACCACTGCACTCCAGCCTCGGTGACAGAGTGAGACTCTGTTTCAAAAAAAAAAAAAAAAAATATTGAAACGTATAGATGACACAGAGAGAAAAGGCCAACTCCTACCCCCAATTCTACTCTCTAGAGGTAGCCATATTTATTTCTTTCGTTACCCTCCAGATAAATTTTAACAATTTTTTTTGTTATTTACAAACATGGGATCATACTATCTGCACTGTACTGCAAACGTGCTTTTTCCATTGAATAATACATAGACCATCTTTGCACATTAGCACACAGAAATTCACTGCGCTGTTTTCAGTGGATGCAGTGTAGTCCATGGAATGGATTTACCAAAACTTATTCAGCCAGTGCCTTGGTGACACACATTTAAGGGATTTACAGTTTCTGACTAACTGGCAAGTGTGGCAGGCGGGGACATGTTCTAGGATTATCACCATGATATGTGTACAAAAGTGCCCCTGAGACTACCATGAAGGTGAATACAGCCTCCTTATGCTTACCTGGAGACACGAGTCTTGACGGGTAGAACTTCAATAGAATGTAGGACCTAGGAAAACAGACCATGTAGCTGGTTTTCCAAGATTTTTTGTGGTTTGCAATACACTTGGATCAAAGGAAATCCTTCTTGACGGTTCAATATGTAAAACCGTTAAAAAGTTGCGGCTGGTCTGGCATTAGTTGGGGGAGGTGGAGAGGAGGGAAGAGGGCTATGCCTATGAAGCTCCTGAAATAAGAAACCAGATGCATGTGCTTTCTCTGAGCCAAACCATTACCTCTCTGGCTCAAATATGTTAGTAGATTTTTCAAAAAGGAAAAACCAGAAGTTTCAGAAACTGTACTCTAGGATTCTGAGGCGGCAGAGAGTTTGAGAATCCTTGCTCTAGCCTGCCTCTGCTGATTGGGAAAACGGTAATGCTGTTGTGCTGAAATATCTGTTCCTTTCACAGCTTTTGTCGTAACTGGTAACTGCTGTTTATCTGTTCTCGGCCTCCTTGGAACAGGGGTCTTGCCTGACACGTGCACACTCGCACGTGGCACGGTAAGTGGGACACAGTGTGCACTCGGAAAGTATTTGCTGTAAACATGAATGAAAAAGGGCGACAGGCTAATAAAGGGTGGAAGGCTTTTGGGGTCAGCACAGCCCCGGTACGTCCCATTCCCGTGGGCCGCCAGACGCCAGGTAACATGCGGACTCCACTTCGCGGCGCCGCGCCCGGGATACCAGAGACTGCATCGACTCTTTCCCGATATAGGGCGCGCGGCCGCTCGGGCGAAAAGCAGCTATAGGCTGTCGCGGCTGCCAATCAGACCAACGGCGCCGCGACTCGGAGACCTCTGGGAGACGTGGGTCCCAGTCCATCCGCTCTCCAGCTGGCTTGCGTGCTCCCGGGGTACCCTGGGAGATGTGTTTCTGGTAGTGGTC
>PVKP010035524.1:0-23229 GCA_004027715.1 Plecturocebus donacophilus | reverse complement strand
CCTCAGCCTCCTGAGTAGCTGGGATTACAGGCACAAGCCACCACACCTGGCTAATTTTTGCATTTTTAGTAGAGATGGGGTTTCTCTGTGTTGCCCAGGCTGGTCTCAATCTCCTGACCTCGTGTTCCACCTGCCTCAGCCTTTCAAAGTGCTGGGATTACAGGCATAAGGCACTGCAGCTGGCACAATGTCTTTCTTATAGATCAAGAACCAGTGTTCTTATCTCAGGGTGTGTTTTCTGCCTTCTCAGGCCTCCCCACACTCACAGTACATGGGGCAGCCTTCATCTTCCCTTTTTGCTTGAGGCCTCAAGCTTGTTATTTCAGCAGCCCGATCCTCAATCCCAAAGGCCTTTACCTTTTTCTCAGTGCCCTCCTGGCCCTTGTAAATGTGATGCATTGGTTGTCAGCATCAGGATCCCAGAATTCCCAGGGTGGATGTGCAATTAGGCTCACACCGTGCCCCTCGCTGGTGGAAACCATGGAGGGAAGTAATACCAAAGACAAGAGGAGAGGAAAAGGGAAAGAGCTAACGTAGACTTGTAATTTCTACAAGCTAGGCACAGTGCCTTACATAAACAGTCCTGAGTCATTCAACAAACAGAGCTATATTCTGAGAAATGCTTTGTTAGGTGATTTCATCATTCTGCAAACATCATAGGTATACCCACACAAACCTAGATGGTGTAGCCTACTACATACCTAAGCTGGATGGGATGGCCTGTTGCTCCTAGGCTATAAACCTGTACGGCCTATTACTGTACTATAGGCAATTAGAACACACTGGTGTCTAAACATATCTAAACATAGACAAAGTACTGTGAAAATATGGTATTATAATTTTTTTTTTTTGAGATGGAGTTTGCTTTGTTGCCAGGCTGGAGTGCAGTGGCGCAATCTTAGCTCACTGCAACCTCTGCCTCCTGGGTTCAAGCAATTCTCTTGCCTCAGCCTCCTGAGCTGGGACTACAGGTGCATGCCACCATGCCCAGCTAATTTTGTGTATGTATATATGTATATATATATATATATATATATATTTTTTTTTTTTTTTTTAGCAGAGATGATGTTTCACCATATTGGCCAGGCTAGTCTTGAACTCCTGACCTCATGATCCACCCTTCTCAGCCTCCCAAAGTGCTAGGATTACAGGCATGAACAACTACAACTGGCCTTTTTTGTTTGTTTTTGTTTTTGAGACAGAGTCTCACTCTTGTTGCCCAGGCTGGAGTGCAGTGGTGTGATCTTGGCTCACTGCAACCTCCACCTCCCAGATTCAAGCAATTCTCCTGCCTCGGTCTCCTGAGTATCTGGGATTACAGGCGCCCGCCACCATACCCACCTAATATTTGTATTTTTAGTGGAGATGGGGTTTCACCATCTAGTCTGCGCTGGTCTCAAACTCCTGACTGGTATTATAGTTTTATGGGACCACCATTGTATATGTAGTGTGTTGTGGACCAAAACGTTATTATGTGGCACATGACTGTATTTTAAGGTTTAATGACGGTAACATCCTAGCAGTACTATTGTCCTCATTTTGCAGTTGAGAAAACGATGCTCAGAGAGGTTGAAGTAATCTGCCCATCAAGGGCAGGGCCAGGATTGGCACCAGGACAGCTTGATTCCAAAATGTTCTTTTGAACTTGATCCTCTGGACAACAAAGCATCATTGAAGGTGTCCAACAGGAAACTGAGAGGGCAGTGCTGAATTTGGGAAGATTAATATGACAGCGGTGGGTGGAAGGAATGGGAGAGAGACAAGGCCACAGCTGTGGGGACCCACGAGGAGGCTCTTCCAGGAGGAGGGGCAGCGGTGAGAGACAGAAGCAGAGATCAGCAGCCCTTGGCAGCTGAGTAGTCCCAGACATGACAAGGAAACCCTCCTTTTTCTGATCATTCAGGGTCCTGCCATATGTTGGTGGCCTATACCAGGGATAAGGGCTGCCACTTCTGCTCCAGTTAGCCAGCAGCAGAGAAGGCAGGGAAACGCATTTGGTGAGAGGGTGCCTTTCTCTGCTCCTTGAAAGGGCTAGGGTTGGCAGTCTGACATCCCTGGGCAAGGCCTAGGCCTTTGGAAGTTCTGGTTACCCAGCCCAGGAGATGGCATCTTGTGCGTTCAATAAATGGTAATTGGTGGTGGTGAGCTCAGAAGCATCTCTAAAATAGAGAGTGAGCAATCACTGTTTACGAGCAACTGCTCTCCCTAGCTGGTGGAGGCACATGGATCTAATAACTCCTTTCCTGGGGAGGAAACCAAGGCTCAGAGGTCTCATGGCTTTCCCACGGTCTCCTGGAGAGCCAGAGGGCAGAGTCAAGGTTCAAATGCATCATTCCCAGCTCTGACCTAGAGTCCTGTTGCCTTCCCCAGCTCATCTCTCTTTGGTGTCAGAGAAACAGGGAGAATTAATGATAAACCTTCACATGAGTAAAGCCATTTACAGTTTACAAAACTGCTTCCCATCCATTATCTCATTTGATCCTCACAGCACCTGGGTATTATTCTACTCACTTTGCAGATGAAGAAACTGGGGCCCAACAAATTTGAGGCTATGGTCATCCAACTGTGAGTGAAAGAGCTAGAATTCAAAACGAAGTTTTCTGACTCCAGGTCTAAGCTCTTTCCAGGAGGCCATGAGAATAAGGGGGCAAATGAAATATAGAACAGCAAAGGGGAGAAATAGAAGTGTTCAGGGGAGGGCAGTGAATGCAGCGTAGATGGTGCTGGAGGGCTTCAAATTAAACACATAAAAGCTTCTGGGCAGGAAAGATTATTCACCACAGGTACCAGCTACTGGGGGAAGCTGGTTTATCTGTTTGGGGAATTAGCTTGGTTTTTGGTAGAGGCTGATTGGTTGAAGAGATAATCTCTAGAAAAAATATTACCCTTGGATCTTGTGAAGAAAAAGAAGCAGAAGAAAGAGAAAAACACTAATGTTAGCATTTGTCTTATAGATGCCAAATAAACTATATTGATTGGATGGATGAGTGAGTGGACAGCAGGGTGGATGGATGGATGGATGGATGGATGGGTAGATATACAAGTGGTTGGGTGGATGGGTGGTGGATGGATGAGTGCGATTTGGGGAAATTGCACATCTCCTTGGGCAACCTCATGGTCTTATTTACAACTCTGAAGTTATTCTACCTTTGTTTTTCCCACCCTTTAACCCATCCACATTATCTCATGTTATAAATGACATTCTCGTTCCAGGAGGAAGAATTGGTGTAGCATCCAGAATAGCCAGGAAGTAACTTCCTTTGTCCCAGGAAGGCAAACAGAATGGAATATCTCTGTCCTCCAGTTCACTTGAAGTCTCTGAAGCCCTGCTCTAACCTAATAGTTAGGATTCCTGGGGCCTAGCTCAAGGGACCCTCCAGCTGCTCCTGCTGGAAGTGAACACCCATCTTCTCATGGGGTGGTAGATATGGCATTTGTGGTTGGCCTCTAGAAAGACTAAGAAGGAGGCTGGGTGCAGTGGCTCACGCCTGTAATCTCAGCACTTTGGGAGGCCAAGGTGGGTGGATTACAAGGTCAGGAGTTTGAGACCAGCCTGACCAACCTGGTAAAACCCCATCTCTACTAAAAATACAAAAATTAGCCATGCATGGTGGCACGAGCCTGTAATCCTAGGTACTCAGGAGGCTCGGGCAGGAGAATCACTTGAACCTGGGAGGTGGAGGTTGCAGTGAGCTGAGATGGTACCACTGCACTCCAACCTGGGCAACAGAATGAGATGCCATCTCAAAGGAAAAAAAAAGATTAAAAGACTAGGAAGGACCAAGGGATCAATAACTGTGCTGGTCCAAAATCTCTTTACTCTGGAAGTTATTTGCCCACCTTTCAGGGAAGCATTGCAATGTGGCTTTCCCAAGCTAATGGGGGTTGGGGGTTGGATAAGGCCAAAGGGTTAAAGGTGATCCACCAGGGCGCACCTTTGTTCCCTGTTTATGGTCAGTCCCTACTTGTCACCAGTGGAACCAGTAACTCTGGCCCTAAGGCTACACGGCAATCTTATACTGGAGAATTCATGGGACAGGGTGTCCCAGTCTTGGGTTCTGGTTCCAGCTCTGTCACTAAGTATGTCCAGTGTATAACACAGCATCTGCATGTAGTAGATGCTCACTAAATATCCAATGAGAAGGCCGGGCTCAGTGACTGGCTCATGCCTGTAATCTCAGCACTTTGAGAGGCTGAGGCGGGCAGATTGCCTGAGGTCAGGAGTTTGAGACCAGCCTGACCAACCTGGTGAAACTCCATCCCTACTAAAAATACAAAAATTAGCCTTGTCCACACCTGGCTACAGGTGGGTGCCTGTAATCCCAGCTACTTGAGAGGCTGAGGCAGGAGAATTGCTTGAACTTGGGAGGCAGAGGTTGTAGCAGTAAGCTGAGATCACACCACTGCACTCCAGCCTGGGTGACAGAGTGAAACTCTGTCTAAAAAAAAAAAAAAATATATATATATATATATATATGCATATGTATATAAATGTATATATATGTGTGTATATATATATCTCCAATGATAGAGTGAATGAATGAATGAAATAATTAGCTGTGACCTTGGGCAGATTATTTTCCTTTTCTGGATCTTGGTCTCCACATCTCTAAAATGGGGATAATAATGCTGCCATCTCCTATGCACAGCCATCCTGAGCCCTTGGGAGTAGATGAACAGATTGTTTATGTACCATGAAGTTCTGAGCCCCCTCCAAGGACTACATGGTGGCTGGCATTTGAGACCGCCCCCGGCTGCTGCTGCCCCCTGCCCCGCACGTGCTCGCCAGGTCTGCTGTTCATCTCACACATTGCAAAGGCCCACAGCTCTCCAGATCTCTGCTATCCACTCCCCTGGAATTTGGTTGTCCCACATCCCCCACCTTCAGGGATCGGGCTCTGTTAACATGAAAGTGATACTATTTACTCTTTATTCACACCTATGTGTCAAGTATTTAGGTCATTATGTCCTCATCATGGTCCTCTAAGGGACTTATAGTAGTGAAGTGACTTGCCTTAGGCGACATAACACTTAACCTGGCAGAGCCAGGATTCCAGCCAGGTCTCAGATGCTGCTTGTAGCTGTGGATTCATGGTCCACCCAGGGCAGGCAGTTTCATTCAGTGCGGTGAAGAAAGTACAACAGTCAGAGGTGCCAGACCCGCATTCAAGCTTAGAGGTGACTGCTACTAAACTGGATATCGGCCCGGCGTGGTGGCTTGCGCCTGTAGTCCCAGCACTACAGGCCAAGATGAGTGGATTGCTTGAGCCCAGGAGTTGGAGACCAGCCTGGGCAATAGGCCAAAACCCCATCTCTACAAAAAGTACAAAAATTAGCCAGGCAGGTGGCACATGCCCGTAGTCCCAGCTACTTGGGAGGTTGAGGTGGGAGGATCGCTTGGGCCCAGGAGGTCTAGGCTGCAGTGAGCCGAGATGCGTCACTACACTCCAGCCTCGGCAACAAGCTAGACCTGGTCTCAAAAAAATAAAAATAGGCTGGGTACAGTGGCTCATGCCTGTAATCCCAGCACTTTAGGAGGCTGAGGTGGATGGATCATGAGGTCAGGAGTTTGAGACCAGCCTGGCCAATATGGTGAAACCCAGTCTCTACTAAAAAAAAATACAAAAATTACCTGGGTGTGGTGGCGTGCATCTGTAATCCCAGCTACTCAGGAGGCTGTGGCAGGAGAATCGCTTGAACCCAGGAGGCAGAGCTTGCAGTGAGCCGAGATCGTGCCGCTGCACTCCAGGCTGGGTGACAGAGCGAGACTCTGCCTCAATAAATAAATAAATAAAATAAAAATAAAAATGAACTATGTGTCCTCAGCAATTTCCATCAAAGTGCTAATTCTCTATCCTGACCTCAAAGTTGTGAAGATCAAAAGCAACGGTGTATTCAAACCACTTAGTAATGTGTCCCTCAAATATTGGATATGATTTTTATAGGAGGTCTTCTTGGTTTACCAGAAAGAAATTGCTGTAACAGTGGGGATTACAGAGACCATAGCAGGCTGGTGAATACTTTGGGGAAAGAAGTCTTTTAAAGTTGCTTAGGTCACATGATGAGTCCTGAGTCCTGAGAACAGCCATTTGCTCCCTCTCTGGCTAGCAAGGCTCTGTCCTCAGGCTCTGGGAGTTCCTAGGCGGTAGCACAGTCCTAACTCACTGTGCCCCGCAAGTTGCTGGTTACCTAGGCCCCAGATTCACCTAAGATTTAACCCATGGTTCCTTTTTCTTTGAAAGAGCTTGCCCATGTCAGGGGAGAATTCTCCAATGTACTCGGAGGTCTCCTTTCTGCCTTTGCTCAGCCCAGGGCCGGTGAGACAAGGAGAGAAAATAGCTCAGTCATAAACTCATCCCAGCTGAGCCTCTTATGGAAACGCTGACAGCCCCTTCAAGAGGAGCCGCCTGCTCCAGCGGTGGCGCCTTCCTAAAGCCCCGGCTGGGAGCTAAATATAGTGGGAGGAGGGATGGGGTGTGGACTTGGGGGATGGATGGGGAGGAACTTGGGAGGGGAGGGAGGAATGGGAGAGGGAAAGAGAGGAGGGGGGAAAAAAGAAATAAAGAAGGGGAAGGGCAGGAAAGAAGTCGAAAAAAAGGGGAGAAAAGAAGAGGCTCAGAAAGAGTTTTATGGAGCTGGGCGCAGTGGCTCACATCTGTAATCCCAGCACTTTGGGAGGCCGAGGCGGGTGGATCGTGAGGTCAAGAGATCAAGACCATCCTGGCCAACATGGTGAAACCCCGTCTCTACTAAAAAAATATAAAAATTATCTGGGCGTGGTGATGCGCGCCTGTCGTCCCAGCTACTTGGGAGGCTGAGGCAGGAGAATTGCTTGAACCGGGAGAGAGAGGTTGCAGTGAGCCTAGATCGAGCCACTGCACTCCAGCCTGGTGCCTGGTGACAGAGCAAGACTGTCTAAAAAAAAAAGAGTTTTAGGGAAAGTGAGTTGAAGAGGAAGGAGGAACGGAGAGCATGCGGATGTGGCTGGGCATGGGAGTGTGGCTCAGGGATGCATTTCTGGTTCCCTGTGGTGCAGAGAGCTAGCTGGTGGGGCAGCCTGGAGTGACAACAGAAGTGGCCCCAGGCCAGGCCCCTGTCTGGTCAGCCTGCTGAAAGCCCTTGGTAGTTGTTAATCTGTGCCACACTATTGGAACCTAGAGACAGCGCAGTCCTCCAGACTCCAGGCTCCTGTCTGCCTCCCCACATCTTCATTCGGCTGCAGGCCTGCCTCTAGCTGTCCCCAAGACAGTCCACAATGCAGCCTAGGGGTCCCTCCAGTCGGCCTGGGGCCTCTGGTGGGGGTGAGGTGGATCTTTGTGTAATGGGAACAGGGCTGTGGAGGTGGGGTGGCCTGCCTTTCAGTGAGGGTGGGAGTGAACCCGCTTCCTCAGGCCGAGGGGGCAATGGGCAGATTAGAGGGCCGAGATGGAACCAGGTCAGGTGGTGAGACCCAGCTGAGCTGAATCGGACTCCTAGTGTCAGAGGCGTTTGAACCAGAGCAACTCCATCTTGAATAGGAGCTGAGTAAAATAAGGCTGAGACCTACTGGGCTGCATTCCCAGATGGTTAGGCATTCTAAGTCATAGGATAAGATAGGAGGTCGGCATATGATACAGGTCATAAAGACTTTGCTGATAAAACAGGCTGCCATAAAGAAGCTGGCTAAAAGCCACCAAAACCAAGAGGGCGAGGAGAGTGACCTCTGGTCATCCTCACTGCTACACTCCCACCAGTGCCGTGACGGTTTACAAACGAAATAGTCATAAACGGCCAGGCGCGGTGGCTCACACCTGTAATCACAGCACTTTGGGAGGCTGAAGCAGGTAGATCAAGAGGTCAGGAGTTCAAGACCAGCCTGGCCATGATGGTGAAACCCCATCTCTACTAAAAATACAAAAATTAGCTGGGCGTGGTAATCCCAGCTACAGTGAGTGCCTGTAATCCCAGCTACTAGGGAGGCTGAGGCAGAGAATTGCCTGAACTCAGGAGGCAGAGGTTGCAGTGAGCTGCGATCACACCACTGTGAGACTCCGTCTAAAAAAACAGAAAGAAAAAGAAAGTCATAAAAAAACGCCTATGAAGTAGCCATTCTTTCTTCCTTTACTTTTTTTTTTTTTTTTTAAGTGAAAACAAGTTTACTAAGAAAGCAGAGGAATGACTACTCCATAGGCAGAGCAGCCGCTTTACTTTCTTAATAAACTTGTTTTCACTTTACGGATTTGCCTCAAATTCTTTCTTATGTGGGATCCAAGAACCCTCTCTTGGGGTCTGGATCCAGAGCTGGTTGGACTGGTGGGGCATGGGGGAGCCCTGGAAATTGAGGAGTGGGTGATGAAGCCCCAGCGTCAGGGAGGAGGAGCAGGAACTGGGGAACTGTCCTAGAGAGATTTGGGAAATTCACTACATTTTGGTTAAAAATCTAAAGCTGTGCCACTATCGTATGCAACTAAGTTTGCTTTCATAGCAACTTTTTTTTTTGAGACAGAGTCTTGCGCTGTTACTGAGGCTGGAGTGCAGTGGTGCGATCTCGGCTCACTGCATCCTCTGCCTCCCGGGTTCAAGTGATTCTCCTGCCTTAGCTTTCCAAGCAGCTGGGATGCCTGGCTAATTTTTGTATTTTTAGTGGAGACAGGGTTTTGCCATGTTGGCCAGGCTGGTCTTGAACTCCTGGCCTCAAGTGATCCACCTGCCTCGGCCTCCCAAAGTGCTAGGATTACAGGTGTGAGCCACGGTGCCCGGCCCACAGCAACTACTTTTGAGGCATAGCTCTGGCTTTTTTGGGATGTGGGGTGAGGCTCTGATCAGGCCTCCCAACTGTGTGGGGTGGGAGGGTCTAGGGGAAGGAGAAAGGGCTGGGTGTGCTTTGGTGTGTAAGTCAGCAGTACTTACACAGCAAGTTTACTGAGTAGCTGCTCAGTAAACATTTGTGGGTGATGATTAGGGCAGGTGTGTGGAAAGCCTGGAGAGCAAGAGACTGAACTCTCCTCTGCCTCATCCCAGTCCCCTTTTCTGCTAGGCTCTGGGAGGGAGAAAGGGACAAGGAAAGAGGGAAAAAGGAAGCCCCCAGTGAGAGAACAGGAGGGGACAAATGAGTCTTGTTGCCCTTCTCCCAGGCTCCACAAGAGCAGAACAGTGACTATCCCCGACGGGAAGATCAGCCATTATTTATGAGCTTGTCTGGAGGGGGCTGTGCTGGAATTTCTAGCCGTGCTCCCTCTCCCCACAGCTGGGGCAGGGGTTGGGAGGAGCTGGTGGTGCCTGAAGGCTTGTGCTTTCTTAAAGGCACAGAGGCCCTTGTGGGAGCCTGGGGTGTCTAGCCCATCCTGAAGCCTGGGCAGCTTCCCAAGTAAAGGAAAAAGAGGAAACTCAGACCTACTGCAGAGACAACTCTATAATGGGGAAGGATTCTGAGACCCTGGCTTGAAGGAAGGAAGGAGCTTGGGGGTTCTGTGCACCTGAAGTCCTCAGAGACTGTGTCAGAGCTGCACTGTGTCAGTGCTAGTCCCACACAGCCGGCAGGGGACATACCAAGAATGAAAGACTGGGAATTTGGGGAATGAGTGGAGGCCTGGGTGCAAGAGGTGAATGAAATAAAAAATGTCTATATCCCAGGTTTGGGTCCCTATGGCTAGTCCAGCCTCACTTATGGCTGGAGAGGCAATGGCTGAGGGTCCAAGACACCAAACAAGGAGCCCAGGCAGAAAAGGGAGAGAGGGAGGGGCTGACAGAGGGTTAGAATAGAGCAGCAGTTGGAGGAGATGGATGGGAAAGGAGAGGAGAAGACAGACTAAAGCGAGGGCTAAATAGTGGACATTGAAGACGGGTGGGGGCGGGGGGGGGGTCCAGGGATAAAAAGCAAGGCCAAGCAAAGCTAGAGGTGAGGTTGGAGAGCAAAAGGGACAGGATAATGGCAGAGACAGGAAGCGGGAGCCACAGAGCTCCTACAAGGCAGGAAAAGAGAGATGAAGGAAGGGAGCAATGGGCCAACAGAACCTCACAGGCCGGAGAGAGAGGGGAACGGAGAAGGAGCTCAGGCCTGGAGTCTGGCAGGGGAGGGAAGGGTGGAGGTGGGAGGACCAGGGAGGGAGGACGATTGTGCCAGCGAAGGAGAGATTGCTGCTTTATTTCTTCTTTTTCATTTCAACCGCTATCAATAATACATTCCCGAGGAGCCGCCTTTGACAGCAATTAAAAAAGCATTTATGCTCCCAGAGAGAAATTGAAATGATTTCCTCCCACTTCCCTACGCTCTCTGGGCAACGGTCCCTAGCGATGATCTCCCTGCTGGTGTGCGGTCCAAACTGGGGACACACGCAGGAGGGGGATGGAGAGGGGCCAGGGAAGATTCTCCACCCTCCTCCCCAGAGGGAGGCTATCTGAATGTTTTATACCAGCTCTATGTGTGGGGGTGGCTGTGGGGAGATGGGCGGGTGCAGAGCTGGGGATTTTAAATATGGCACGAAAACACTTTACTGATGATCCCATCTCAGTGAGGATGAAAGGGAGGCTGGCCGCCTCTTCAGCCTGCTGGCTGGAGGTGACCTTTGTGTCTTTGCTAAAGCACCAAGAATCTGGGAGGCTGAGCTGTAAGGGACAGTTTCCAGAGCTCTTTTCGATTCAGCAGACCTCCACCAAGCAACTACTGTGTGCCAGGACCTGTGACAGGTGGTGAGGGTGTTTCCGAAATGAGTGAGACAGGCTGTCTGTCTTTGAGAAGCTTATTATCTGGTGGGCAAGGGATGCACACGCAAAGAACTAGGTTGCCAGGCAGATGGCATAAGGAGCCATTAGGAGTGCAATAAAGCAACAGAGGAGGGGGAAGGAGGGAGAGAGGGATAGGCCAGTGGGAGACCTCCCCCCCAGGATTGGGGAACAAGGAAAATGATCATTGCTCCACCTTTCAGTACCCCTCTGCGCCAGGCTTCATGCTGGGCACTTTATATATATTACCCCTTTGATTTGAACCCTGGCAGCAACTCTCCAAGAAGGCAAATACTCTCACAGTCTAGGAACCAAGGCGTAGAGAGGCTACCTTGCTTAGATCGCACAGCTGGGAGTGACAGGATGAAAGGCACCATTCTACTCTTCCCCCATTCTGTTCTGCCTCACTTTGGGAATGTTTAATTCCAGAGCCTATTTACTCAGCAATTTCATGTCTAGAAATTTATCCTACAGATGGCCTTGCACATGTGCGAAATGACATTATATACAAAGTTTCTCACTGTCACATTCTTTTTAATAGCAAAAGATTGAAAACAACCTAAACATCCATCATAGAAGCCTGGTTAAGTGGATTTGCCGACAATGGAATATTCTGCAGTCATCAAGAGAAATGAAAGACACTTTATGTCTGGATATGGGATAATTCCCGGAACACATTATTTAGTACAAAATTCAAGCACAGAATGATGTGTATGATATCTTGTCATTTGTGTAGAAAGAGTGAGGGAAGGAATATTTATGCAGAATTACTTGTTTTGCATAATGTACATATAGAAGGATATTCAGGAGATAGTAACCCCGGAATATCACTGCAACCTCCACCTCCTGGGTTCAAGCAATTCTCCTGCCTCAGCTTCCTAAGTAGCTGGGACTACAGGCCTGCACCACCATGCCTGGCTAATTTTTGTATTTTTAGTAGAGACGGGCTTTCACCATGTTGGCCAGGCTAGTCTCAAACTCCTGACCTCAAGATATCCTGCTGCCTTGGCCTTGCAAAGGGAAGTTCCTTCTGGGAAGAGTGAATATATGCTTGAGAATCAAGACTGGAAGGAAGGCTGGGCACAGTGGCTCAAGCCTGTAATCCCAGTACTTTGGGAGGCTGAGATGGGTGGATCACCTGAGGTCAGGAGTTTGAAACCAGCCTGGCCAACCTGATGAAACCCCATCTCTATTAAAAATACAAAAATTAGCTGGGCATGGTGGCATGTGCCTGTAATCCCAGCTACTCAGGAGACTGAGGCAGGAGAATCACTTGAACCCAGGAGGCAGAGGTTGCAGTGAGCCCCATCCCCCAAATAAAAGACTGGAAGAAGACTTCTTCTTTCTTTCTCTTTCTTCCTTTCTTCCTTTCCTTCCTTTCTCTCTCTCGTCCTTCCTTCCTTCCTTCCCTCCTTCCTTCCTTCCTTCCCTCCCTCCTTCCTTCTTTCTTTCCTTCCTTCCTTCCTTCCTTCCTTCCTTTCCTTCTTTCCTTCTTTCTGATAGAGTCTCACTTTGTTGCCCAGGCTGAAATGCAGTGGCATGTTCTCAGCTCACTGCAGTTTCCTCCTCCTGGGTTCCAATGATTCTCCTGCCTCAGATTCCTGAGTAGCAGACCACAGGACTGCACCACCATGCCTAGCTAACCTTTGTATTTTTAGTAGAGATGGGTTTCACCATGTTGGCCGGGCTAGTCTCGAACTCCTGACCTCAAGTGATCCTGCCACCTTGGACTTGCAAAGTGCTAGGATCACAGGCATGAGCCAAGACTTTTCTTAAGATACTATTTGTTAACTTAAAAACTACTTGAACATATGATCTATTAAAAATAAAGAATAACAATTAAAAATAGGCTGGTGTAGTGGCTCACATCCGTAATGGCAGCACTTTGGGAGGCCAAGGTGGGAGCATCACTTGAGGCCAGAAATTCGAGACCAGTCTGCACAACATAATGAGACCCCCATCTCTACAAAAAATTTTAAAAAGTAGCCAGGTGTGGTGGTATGTGCCTGTAGGGCCCCAGCTATTTGGGAGGATCGCTTGAGCCTAGGAGTTTGAGGCTACGGTGACCTACTGCACTCCACCCTGGGCAATAGAGCAAGACCCTGTTTCTATTTAAAAAAAAAAAAAAAGTATCAACTTGGGCAACATGGCAAAACACCGTCTCTACCAAAAATACAAAAAATAAGCCAGGCATGGTGGCATGCATCTGTAGTCCTGGCTACTCAGGAGGCTGAAGTGGGAGGATCACTTGAGCCCGGGAAGCAGAGGCTGCAGCGAGCTGAGATCGTGCCCCTGCACTCCAGCCTAGGTGACAGAGTGAGACCCCATCTAAAACAAAAACAAAAACAAAACAAAATGTAAATGTCCTGGCCTAGGCAAGGTGCAGTCTGTTTTGTTTGTTTTTTTAAATTTAATTCACAAGAAGGAATGCAGTCCTAATGAGCAGGAAGGTTTACAGGAAGCAGCATAGTGGTGAGGTTGTCGAGATTAGCTTTAGAAAGACCTGGGTTTGGGGCTGGGCACATGGTGGCTCACGCCTGTAATCCCAGCACTTTGGGAGGCTGAGGAAGGCAGATCACCTGAGGTTGGGAGTTTGAGATCAGCCTGACCAGCATGGAGAAACCCCTTCTCTACTAAAAATACAAAATTAGCCGGGCGTGGTGGTGCACGCCTGTAACCCCAGCGACTCAGGAGGCTGAGGCAAGAGAATCACTTGAATCCAGGAGGCGGAGGTTGTGGTGCCCTGAGATTGTGTCATTGCACTCCAGCCTGGGCAACAAGAGCAAAACTCTGTCTCAAAAAAAAAAAAGAAAGACCTGGGTTTTGATCTGTATGCTGCCACTGTCTAGCTACAAATCTTTAGACAAGTTACTTAACCTTGTTGTGTCCCACTGGCTCACTGTTTTGTTTTGAGCCATTGTGCACGGCCCCCGGTGGCTCATCTGTAAACAGGGATACACTTTCCTCATGGCTTCTGTTAGCGAGGAAGTTATATGATGACGTAGGTGTGTGCTTAGCAGAGGGGCTCTGAACCAAGTCCCCAGAATGTGGCAGCTGTAACCACCTGGTCCCTGGAAAAACCCAAGGGAAGGAGAGCCTGGGTGCTGCCCATGTCTGACCAAGCATAAGGAGGCTTTGCTGATTTCTGAAGGCCTCACTGGTTCTTGAAGGCCTCAGGGCCTCCCACATTGCATCTGTGCGGCTTGGCCATCTATGATGTTGCTGTAGTTACTGGTGGATGGAAGGAAGTGTGGAGTTCACCAGGCAAAGACCATTGGCTCACCATTGCAACCCTCTTGCCTGGATAGAGTTGGCCTCCATCAACTGCTATGCCCCACCTGGTGGCAAGAAACCCCAAGGGAAGCAGTGGCCCTGCACAGACCTGAGACTGTCTCAGTCTTCTCCTTTCTTGCATCCAGCTTTGAAATTATCTTCAAAGATCTTTGTATCCAGCCCAGAGGTGGAAATACCTTTCCTGAAGATGGTTTGTGAGAGGCACATCAGAGGGTGAGAGGGGCTGAGTGGTGTCGGGGCATCGTGGTAGACTAGAATCAGACCTGCCTCCAAACTGGGGCTCCGATTCATCTCTGTGAGCCTCAGTTTCCTCACTTGTAGAATAGAGATACACCTGTGAAGATCAAATATCTGGTAAAACTGTGAGTGTGGAAGCAGAAAAGCTGCAGGAATTATGCTTTTGTCATTCTGGATTTTTTTTTTTCTTTTTTTGAGATGGAGTCTTGCTCTGTTGCCAAGCTGGAGTGCATTGGCGTGATCTCAGCTCACTGCAACCTCCACCTCCTGGGTTCAATCTTGCCTCAGCCTCCCAAGCAGCTGGGATTACGGGCATGCATCACCACGCCCGGCTAATTTTTGTATTTTTAGTAGAGAGTGGGTTTTATCATGCTGGCCAGGATGGCCTGGTTCTCTTGACCTCGTGATTAGCTCCCCTCAGCCTCCCAAAGTGCTGGGATTACAGGCATGAGCCACTGTGTCCAGCCATTCTGGGTGGTTTTGATACAAACATTGTGGAGACTGATTCATAAGTAGACAAATCCTCAAACTAGGCTCTTCAAACCCAAACAAGATCAGCCAGGGGCTTCACAGGGGCGTGACGCCAGCATGAGAGGTGTTCCTGCTGCCTGGGGTGCCTAGGAGTGGGCCGGTGAGCAGTGCGTGGGAAAGGGAGGTGGAGTGGTCAGCTGCCGTGATTTTTCTGGGGGTTTTCTCTACTCAGTCAACCATCAGGAATGGGTATCCCTTTACTGGTTCCAAGAAAAGATAGCACATGAGTAGCCCCATTCTTGAGGAACCTTCAGAGGTCATTTGGTCATTCAGCAAACACTTACGGAGCCGCTTATGGAAAGGTGGACTAGCCTTGGTCCCTGCTCTCCAGAAGCTTGCAGAAGAAGGAAAGCTACTTCACAACACACAGGCTGAATTTTCACAAGAGGAAATGACCATTGTGCCAGTTGATCACATGAGAATGGAGGGAACGTGAGGGATGAGTAGTCACAGCCAGGGAGGCTTAACCAAGAGAGGCTTCCTGAGAAGGATAGAACCTGGCCAGTAGGACCAGAAGCAAGAGACCACTCTAAGAAGAGGAGGGCTGACCCAGGTAGGGAGCAGGGTCTCCAGGAGCATGATGTAGAACCATCTGAAGAGGAGGGGGCTGCTGGTGGGTGGTCTGGAGCCCTGGAATGCAAATGGACCGCTCTCCAAAATCCCCTCCAGCCGGACAGTTGTGGTGCTGCCTTGCACCCTGGGGGTGAATAAGCTGCTTCTTATTCTCCTCCTAGCCCTCAACTTCCCCCCACCTCCCCCACCCTCACCCATCCTCACCCAGGGATTTCGCCTGCGCAATCACCAGAGCCAACAGGTAAGAGCTGTGAACCTCAGGCAGGGGTGGGAGGAGCTGCCACAATGAGACCAGGAGCCCATCAGACCTGCCCAGGCTTGAGGCTGGAGTCTCAGGGTCTGGCCAGCTCCTCCTGTAAGCCTCAGCCCAGCTGGAGACTCCAGGCACCTGGGCCCCATGCAGCTCCTCGCCGGCTTTGTTTCTGAGTTGAAACCCGCCCATGCTGGGGATGGCAACTCTCTTCCTCGGTCTGCTGGGCCTCCCCGTGGAAGCTAGGCCTGGTGGCTTCACATAAATATTGATTGTCTACTCTGCCATCCGGCAGGGAGGGAGAGGCCAGGCAGGAGGGGGAGCCGGATCAGGCAGCGCTGGGTGAATGGAGTCCCGCTGTGAGAGAGCTGGGGGGATGCCAGAGGCTGACTGGGGAGAGGCAGGAATCCTAGGGTAGAGAATTCCCCAGGGGGATAAATGCCAAGTTCAGAGTAGTGGCCACGTGGGGAGGAAGAGGAGCACAGAGGGCCTTCGGGGGTGGCAGCAGTGGTTTATCTACCCTGAGAAGGGCTTTACACATAATGCTAGTCTTTGTATGTCTGAACTGTTTATAATACATTTGTACCTCGTGAGCTGTGGAGGTCCTGTCTTCCTTCCCCCAGCCTCTAGGAAAGATTCAGGAATCCACTGGACACCAGTGTGGCTCTAGTCTAATTCGGAAACTGTAAAGCAGAGATTCCCGAGACCCCAATGCAACCCAGGCCCCATCCTGCTACCAGCCCTTCCTGCAGCATGGTCAGGGAGAAGGCATTCTTTCCCTCGTTCAGCGAACAAGTCCTGACTGTGTCAGGAGGGAGACCGTGGCTCTGGGGTCTGGGCGACAGCCCTCATGTCCTGTTCTGTGTTCTGTGCTCTGGTTGGATAGTTCCTGTTCCTTCCACCCGCCTCGCCAAACCCGCTGTCTGAGCCATCAGTCAGGGAGGAGATGTCTGTTGCCTTTTGGGGAAATCAGGCCTTTGGGAGAGAAGCAGGCTCCAGAAAACCTTTCCACCAGCCTCTTTCCTTGCTCATTCCCATCTTCCCGAAACAAACGCCTTTATGAAGGACATGGGACTTAGACCAGACTAAGAATTTCCACAAGAAAATTTCTTTCTCTCTTTCCCCAACCTCCACCTCCGCCCCACCCCCGACCCCCAATTCCTCCCTCTGGTTTTAAACTCCCAGCTCCCTCCTGCTTCGGCCTCCCAGAGCACTAGGATTAGAGGTGTGAGCCACAGCACCCAGCCTCCGTTGCTTTTCTTGTCGGTCTTTATCTTTCTCCCCTCTCCATTTCTCTTCTTTTGCTATTACTTTTTTTCCCAACCCATTTTCTTCACGTCGTCTTCCTCTCTCTCCTTCCCTCTGTTCCTCTGGCTCTGGCTCCTGCCCTCCCCAGCCTCCCCTGCACTCTCACCTGGCTGGCTCTGTCCCACTCTCTCCCTGGCATAGGAGACTCTCCTAGGGAATTTGAGGAAATGAGCCGGAAGCATCTTCTGCCTTTGTAACCAGATGAGGGGCTGCTGTCTTCTCGAGGCAGGCTAATCATTAGACAGTCATTTCTGGGAAGGGTTCTTAGCTCTGGAACCCAAATGGCTCCAGTTCTATGTCATTGCTCCTGTTTCTCAAGGCCCCTGGTTTCCATCAGTGTCCTCTGCAAACCAACCACCTTGAAACCTTAACAATTATGTCATCTGAGTAGACTCCTTTTGTTGAGTCCACCCCGAGGACAGAATTCTCCCACACCCTGAAGGGATGCTGTTTGGAGGATCAAGAAGCTTTTATCTAGTAGGGAGATGGCACGCTCATGAGTCAGTCCTGACACAAGCTCAGACAACAGGCAATAAACAGAAAGCAATTTTCTTACTGAGTGCCGAGAAGCCAGATCATTTAGAACAAAACAGATTTAATTAGAGAAGACTTCTCGGAGGGAGTGGATATGGGGCAGGAACTGAAAAGAAAGGTGCTGGTTAGCCAGGCATGGGGGCATGCACTTCTAGTCCCAGCTACCTGGGAGGCTGAGGTGGGAGGATCTCTTGAGCCCAGGAGGTTGAGGCTACAGTGAGTTGTGATCTCACCACTGCACTGCAGCCTGGGCAACAGAGCAAGACTTGTCTCTCTCTCTCTTTTTTTTTTTTTTTGAGATGGAGTCTCACTCTGTCACCCAGGCTGGAGTGCAATGGCGTGGTCTGGGCTCAATGCAACCTCCACCTCTCAGGTTCAAGCAATTCTCTGCCTCAGCCTCCCGAGTAGCTGGGACTACAGGTGCACCCAACCACGCCCAGATAATTTTTTGTATTTTAGTAGAGATAGGGTTTCACCTCTGTTGGCCAGGATGATCTTGATCTCCTGACCTCGTGATCAGCACACCTCGGCCTCCCAAAGTGCTGGGATTACAGGCATGATCTACCACACCTGGCCCATGACTTTCTATTATATGTGTCGGGGGTAAGGTAGGGAGGAAAAAGTATGTCAGGATCTTAAATTGCATCTCTGTTTTTATGAGTATGTGTCTTCATATTTGAAAAAGATGTGCTTCTGCAAATCTGCATGAATGAGTGTGTTATGTACACAAGCCCCTGGGCCACACTCCTGTTTTTATTAACAGCCTCTTTCTGTCATTCTCAGACTTTCTCTCTCAGCCTGAGGCCCCGTCAGCCCTCCTGCCGAGCAGGGGCTGGGATGTGGGCTGAGCCCACTGCATCTTTCTACTCAGTAATGCCACAGATTGGCTACAGAGAGCTCCAGGCCCAGACTGAATCAGGAGAAAGTCCCCTCTCCTCTCTGACTAGACTGGGGACAGCTGGGCCTGCAGGAGAGGATGGAAAGAAGGGTGGGTAGTTGTTTAGGGATTAATTCACTGATGCTCATGCAACATGCATTTTTAAAAAGCTTCCTTTGCACTGGGTGCTGTGGATAGTTATGACATAGCAGGGAATTCCTTACATCCAACGTTTCCTTGGCTTTCACCTGAAATTTTCCTTATCTAGAGAAACTCAGTGGCTGAAGCTGGAATTGCCAGGTTTGCCCCTTCCCTGCTTCCCTGCCATCCTCATCTTCTCCTCCTTCCCTCCCTCCTGTTGCAGCAACCCGGGCTGGGGTGGACAGAACAGGATGTACCCTCAGGTCTCTTTAAGCACTCTGGAACGAGATTGGAGGGGGTCATACATTTCCTACAGCAAGCTGGCAAACCAACACCTAGCATCCCACATCACTGGCTGTGTCTCTGCCTCTGTATCTCTCAGAAAGGACTTGTCTGCTCTGGATGAGAAGATAGCCTGGGCCAAAGTTCTGGCCCATTGCCTTCCTGGTGGTCTTTGGTTCTCTGCAGACAGCAGCCTCAGAAAGCAGCAATCAGGCTAAGCATGGTGGCTCACGCCTATCAGTCTAGCACTTTGGGAGGTCGAGGCAGGTAGATCACATGAGGTCAGAAGTTCAAGACCAGCCTGGCCAACAAGGTGAAACCCCATATCTGCTAAAAATACAAAAATTAGCTGGGCATGGTGGCGGGCACCTGTAATCACAGCTACTTGGGAGGCTGAGACAGGAGAATCTCTTGAATCTGGGAGGTGGAGGTTGCAGTGAGCTGAGATAGTGTCACTGCGCTCCAGCTTGGGTGACAGAGCAAGACTCTATCTTAGAAAAAAAAAAAAAAAGAAAGAAAGAAAAAGAAAGCAGCATTTGGATGCCTGAAGCTGTCACCATGAGTTTTTCATCTGCTCCTTTGGGGGAGAAGATCTGTGGCCCAGGGGATCACTATCTGTGGGTTCTTAGCTGTCAAATCAGACCGGGTGGGGAATTGATTGGCCCAGGAGCAGTGCTGGCGAGGGGAGTAGGGCTGCGTACTTATTTCTGTGACCGTTCTCTGCATTTTGTCCTCTGTCATGATCCTGTACATTCTGCATGGGAGAGGAAGTCTTACCACGTTTTTATTTCCATATCTGGGTCTTTGTGCTATTACTGTTTTGTTTTGTGAATGTATTCTTCCCTGTACCTGTTCACCCTTTCAGATTGAGACTTTCCTAAGAGAAGGAATGGTGTCTCCCCAGCATGGAGCCTGCCCTCTCTTCAGGGGCTGCACCTGCTTTTGGTTGACTAGGAAACTTGTTTCCTGCCAGGAGTCCCTGGGCCACCAGGAAGGTTAGGAGTGAGCATAGAGCAAAATCATCAGATGGCTTCTTCCTCCAGAAGCTCCAAAGAAACTGACCAGACGCAGTGGCTCATGCTTGTAATCCCAGCACTTTGGGAGGCCAGGAGTTCGAGACCAGCCATGGCCAACATGGTAAAATCCCGTCTCTACTAAAAATACAAAAAATTAGCTGGATATGGTGGTGTGTGCCTGTAATCCCAGCTACTAGGGAGGCAGAGGCAGGAGAATTGCTTGAACCCAGGAGATGGAGGTTGCAGTGAGCTGAGATTGTGCCACTGCACTCTAGTCTGAACAACAAGAGCAAAACTCTGTCACAAGGAAAAAAACAAAAAACAAAAAAACTCCAAAGAAACCTCCAAAACCCTTGATGAGCAAAATCTATATGTCTTCCTAAGGTGTCTGGGAAAGCAGAGGACAAAATCCCCATTTTTCTCTATCACAGTAGGGAATCTCTGAGAAGTCAAGTGTTTTAGTCAGACGCACAAATCTGGGAGCAGCAAAGTGAGGCTTCAAATGCACAGCCTTCTTTCTCCAGTCCTTAGCTAGGCCCCCACTCCTATTTGGTGGGATCTTAGCAAGCTGGAAAAATAGCTCAATACAGCAGTAAGAGATACCAGAACAGCTCCTCAAACCCTCACTGGCATCTTTATGAAGTCGGTTGGCTCGCTCCCGCTCATGAATAATTCAGGTTAGTTGTATAGTGAGACAGATCGGACAAGGGGCTCTACATGCACAGAAGACAGCCGCCGCTCTAACCGAAAGCAGGTTTCCAAATGTGCTCAAAGGAGATGAGGAAATTGCATGAAAGGAGAAGTGGGGAACGATGCCTCGTGGCAGGCAGGGATGCTAAGGAAAGGTCTGCAGGGGTGAGGATGGGCAACGGTGGGGCCTAAGGATGAACGGATCATCATCTCCTGCTGATACTGAGTTAGATAATGAAGCAAGGCAGCCGGCGAGAGCGGCCACTCACAGGGCCTGATGCTTCACAGGCGGGAAGGCCTGGCATGGAAAGAGGGACACGGACTAACCAAAGTAGAATCCAAAGAGCTGACTGAGTAGGACAGAAGGGCGGGTACAGGAGGGGAGGGAGGGGTATTCTATCACACAGCCTTCAGCTCCTTAGAGTGACAGCTCTAAGGTTTCCTAGGAGTTGGAGACCAGAAACTGGAGAAGTAAGTGGGTGCTGGAGAGGATGGAAGAGTGGAAGGGAAGGACAGAGATAGGCAGGAGACTCCTAAAAGCCTGGGATGTGCAGCAGGGAGGCTCAGGGAGGCTCTGCACCCAGGTCTTCCAGCCACTGAGTCACCCCTGAATGAGCCCATCCCTGGCAGGCAGTTCTACTCCTCCCTTCTTACTGGGTGTTCACCTTCACTCCTGGCCCAAATGGGGGCTGGGACAGTGTGTGCTTCCTAAGAATGGAAGAAGATGCATTTCCTGATGACTTCAAAATGTTCTCTCCTCTCTCTCATCCTTTCAAGGAAGCAAGCCTCCTTCTGCATCTCCTCGACACCCTCTTTCCATGCTCCCTGACTTCCACAACCATTGCCTTGGCTTTGTCTTACTTTCCCTGGGACTGGGGGCAACTGTTGCCTGCACAGAAAAGAACTTGGTGAGTGCTCAGAATTCCCCAGGGAGGCTGGTGCTTTGTAAGCTGGGGCTATTGTTATATCACATTAGAATTTAAGCTTGCTGTTGTTGGTATCTTTAAAATCAATGGCAATACACAAAGGCTCCACTCAAATCAACGCCTGTATCTGCAGGTGCTAAGAACCCATCGGGGAGAGCTCCATTAGCAGTAAAGGAAGGGCAGATAAAGGGTAGGGAGGAAGACAGCCAGTGCCAGGGCCTGCGCTCAGATGTCAGGACTTAGGGCAGGCACAGGGAGGGGTCTTCAGTGTCTTGTCTGACACCTGCCAGGTGGGATCCTTGGAACTACAACCAGAGGAAAGTGAAAATTAGGGAGGGGAGGCGTGGCCACCTTACTCCTCCCTAGCTCAGCCATGTTCCTGGCAGAAGAGACACTCCTGTTTCTGAAGGACAGTCAATGAAGTGGGACGATCTGAATTAAAAGCCAAATTGGGGTCGGGCACAGTGGCTCAGGCTTATAATCCCAGCACTTTGGGTGGCCAAGGGAGGTGGATCACTTGAGGTCAGGAGTTCAAGACCAGCCTGACCAACATGGTGAAATCCGTCTCTAATAAAAGTACAAAAATTAGCTGGGTGTGGTGGCACACACCTGTAGCCCCAGATGCTCGGGAAGCTGAGGCGGGAGAATTGCTTGAACCCAGGAGCTCAGGTTGCAGTGAGCCAAGATTACGCCACTGCCCTCCAGCCTGAGCGACAGACAGAGCAAGACTCTGTCAAAAAAAAAAAAAGCTAAATTGGGGTCAGAGAATTTCAAGGGATATTGCCCCCCTTTCCCAACAGAGGGTAAGCTATGTGGCTTTCTGATCTGAAGCCAGAAGGTTGGAGAAAAGCTCCCGCAATTTGAATTTTTATGAATCTTATTACTATCAGCGATGTTATAAATGATTAATAAGGCATTTGAATTGGAGGTATTGTCCAGTGGAGACAAGAAAGGAGGAAGATTAATATTTACTGAGTACTGACATACAGCAGGCTTTCGGCTTGGACTCCCATACACGTTATCTAGTGCAGTCGAACCTAAATGAGTTGCAGCCTGTTAACTCCTTGCCTCCCACAGCTTCCTCCTGCTTGTCTTTCCTCTCTCTGAGCCTTTGGAACTCAGGTCGGTAGTCCCCAGGGACTGTCTTGGAGCCGCAGGATCAAGAGAACAGGTTTTCAGGATTTTCTGTCCCAAGCCACCAAGTGAGAATGGAGCAGACAGAGTCAGCTAGAGATGCGTGGAAGAGGCTTGGAGAAGGGAGTGAGGGAACCTGACGCTTTGCATCATCTTTTCCAATCAGCACAGTGACCTTGGCTCTTGACAGAGCCTCTGAGAAGGTGCCGAGCTGCAATCACAGCCTGTGCCGCGCTCCTCTCCCCTGGACACTGCTTGGGAGGCTGCACCCTGAGCGCTGGTCCTGGCTTAGCCGCCATTCGCTCAGGTTTCAAGAGTTCAGGAGCTGTTTCTCAGGGCTCAGGCAATTCCAACCTTCCACAATGAGCTATACAGCTCATCCGAGAGCTGCTCCATCAGAGCAGAGACTTTGCCTCTTGTGAACACAGACTTTGCCTGTTTTGGACATAGCCATGCCTAGAACAGTGTCTGCCTGGCACATAGCAGGCAGTGGAAAAAGATTTATTGAATGAGTGTCCTTTTCCTCTCTTCCTTCATGACATATCCTTTCCTAGGAAGCCCACTTTTCTCTGCCCTTGGACTTTTTTCTGGGAGTAGCGTGGGGAGCCAGATGGAGAAGTGAGAGTTTTGGCTTTTTCCTCTCTCCTTCCTTCCCTCCCTCCCTTTCTCCCTTCCTGCCCCCTGCCTCCCTTCCCTCCCTCCCTTCCTTCCCTCCCTCCTTCTCTCTCTCTCCCT
>PVKP010035523.1:0-23233 GCA_004027715.1 Plecturocebus donacophilus | reverse complement strand
CGTTTTCCATCAAGCCTTGCTCCGTTACTGATGAGGAACTAGCGTCCTCTGTAGGAGAGGCTTTCTGATTTTGAGTGTTCTCAGTTTTTCTACGGTGGCTTCTTGGCATCTTTATGGTTTTATCCATCTGTCGTCCTTGTAATTATCCACTTTCAAATTAGGTCTCTGAGTGGACGTCCAGCTTGTCAATTCCCAGCTCTGGAATCTATGTACTTTTCACTGTGTGACTCACAACGCTAGTTAAAACAGCAGCGCTGAAATTCGTGGTGCTTTTCTGCCCGGGGGTCTCCGGTCTGGCTTCTCAGTCCCTTTTTCAATCAGCTAGATGGACTGCTCTGACTTCCCAGAGCGCCAAACATCATCCAAAAGGAGACTCAGTCCCGTTTACTCCGCACCAAGAGCCGCCGAGCCGAGGCGCCGGCAGAAAAGCCGCGCCAGCCAAAAGGGTCACGCTAGCGACCCGTGGGGCTCCTCTGCTGGGAATGTCCTGGTCCGTGGGCAGCAAAAATTTATCGGTAAGTGTGGCGTCCACTGGCTCTCTGCGCTTTTACTGGGAGCTGCAATCCTGAGCTGCTAGTGATCGACCATCTTGGATCTCTCTCCCTTCTTTTCTTAATAAATTACCCAGTCTTGGATTTTTTTTATAGCAATGTGAAAACACACTAATGCATATGTCATGGTGGCTATAGTCAATTACAATACATCGTATAATTGAAAATTGCTAAGGGAGCAGATTTTCAGTGTTCTCACTACACACACACACAAAATAAGTTTGCAAGGCAATACGTATGTCAAATAGCTTAATTTGATCACTCACAATGCATATGTTTACCAAAACATGTTTTACATCATAAATGTATATAATTTTTTATTTGTCAAAATAGGTTTAAAAAATCAAAATGAAAGAAAAGTTTTCCAGGGGACGTGACATTTGAAGTGAATGTTGAATGACATTCAACATTTCATCATGTGAATATGATTTTGAAAGGTAAAGAGGTTTGGGGCAGGAGAGCAGGAAAGACACAGGACCTTAAATGAATTTGCTGACCTTTAGGGAATGGTTTAGGGCTGAAATTGTTTCTGTCCTCAAGAAGGCAAGAAGAGGAAAATTTCAATTACATTCTGACCAATTTGTACCTACTCTGACTTAGCTATATTTTCTTTCTCTCTACAGTGAAGCCCAGGAGGCTGTAGCTGTATAATATAGTAGCACATATTTGTATCACATTGTATAGACATTTAAGTGCATTTTAAATTGCCCTTGTCCGATCCTTGTAACACCCCTGTGAGTGAGACGGGTGAAGATATTATTTATAGAAATCATTAAGAGCATGGGCTTTGGAGTCCAACAGGCCTGGCTTCAAATTCTTGCAAGTTTGGGCCAGTTACTTAATTTCTCTGAGACTTGGTTTTTCTTCTATTTTTCTCTCACATCCCTGTAATGTCACACTTTGCTCTCCTGATCAGATCTCTTTAGTGGATCTGACATTCCATTTTACGCAGGAATCCAAACTTTGGTGATTTCAGAAGCAGTAAGAACAGAGATTCAGGGAAGAGGCTTTGCAGTCTTATTGCCTAGGTTCAAATTGTGGCTTTATTCCCTTTCACGTAGGTCAGGACCTCTGCTCCTCTTTGGAAACTGTTGACATCTCGAGACGCAGTTTCCCTCTCGTTCTCTCTTCTTCCCCAGACCACAGTACTCAAGCTTAGGCAGAGATTCCTTCATAATTCACTGTAGCAAGAACTGAGATATTGTTATAATATTCACACAATCACTAAAGGCCTGAGATAAACAGAAAACTTAACACTGTATGCTAGCTTCAGTTGCTGCTGGAATCCACAGTCCTCAGGCCCCACAGAGGTCCTCTTTTGGGCATTCTTCTCAGTCCACTGTTATGTGGAAGAGGTCAACATTCTCCAAGATTGACACATGTACCGGAGAAGCCAACTCATTATAAGTTGGTAGAAGAGGGGAGGTAGTTTTCTCTCATTCTCAGCTAACACCTGTTATTAGAGGTTACCCTCCCCCTCAGGAATTCACTCTTCCCAGGATGATTGACAGAGGGCATGTTAATTTCTTTAGGAGGGAAACCTTCACCCCTACCAAAATCCCATGCAGCCATGCAGTACTCCCAACAAACTAAAATTCTGGCTGGACTCCCAACAAGCGAAAATTTTGGCTAGGCTTCAAACTGATATTTTTAAGTATTCCACACTTATTTAATAGGGGCAATTTTGTTTTTATTAATAAAAAGACTAAATATCTTGTTAAGTTTAAAGGAGGAAATTAATACATAGTTTAAATATAAAATAATTTTCTTACATATTTAACATTATGGTCAAGAAAGTTAAAATACTTTTTCACTCAAAGTTAACATCTTTTGTTGTTAGGAGCAAGAAAATCTCCTTCACCAGTCCTTAAAGGAATTATATAACATGATGAAAACTTTTTCTATTTGTTTTATTGATGCTTTAGCCCACCTTAAAAATTGGTATTCCAGCTAGCTACTCAAGGGCCTAATATCCAAAATATAGCACTAAATTTATCCTCAGGAATGTCACCTGAACTTCAGTTCATAATACATATCTGAAAAAATATGAGAGTATGATTTTTAAAATCTGGCTTATTCAGTTTTGAATAACGTTGTAAGGGATATGAATTGTCCAATTCAGGCTGGTTTTCAGTAGGTGCAAATCTCAGCATCTACGACCTAAACATGAATTGAAGATACCATCTCCGTACCTATGTTGCACTCTTTTAGGTCTCAGCACCTAGTCTTTTGTGGGGAATAGCTTATTAAGAATGGGGAATAGCTTATTAAGAACGAACACACACACACACACACACACACACACACACACCCCTCTACACCTATTCTACCAAAATAAGCACTACTGAGTTTCAGGTATACCATAGTCTTAGATCTTAGTCTGTATTTAGAAAAGAGACTTTGTTCCAGAATGAGGATATCTTTTTACACTAAATTCAGAACAAGCCGGTCCTTTTGAGTTCTCTCAGCTCCTTCAGAGTCCATTCCCTCATCTTTATGCCTTTTTGATCAAAGGCTTTAGTACCCAGTGAAGGTCCCAAAACAATATGTTACTTACTTTGAATTTCTCATAAAGGACATTGTGCTGTAGGCATTCCTCCATGACTTAACTTTCTTTACTCAGCATTTGTATTTTGTTTGCTTTCAAATTTTCTGAAAACTTTTCTGTTTTTGGTATATCTCTTCAGTTTTGTTTTATGCTTCAACATGAAAATGTTTTAAACAATTTTTAATAAGTCAGTTTAATGCAATAAAAATGGGCTTAGACTCAGTTTGGCATACTTTTATGTCATATTTTCTATTTTATTTGCTTCTTAAAATCTTTAAATGAGAATTTTTTCTTTTCTTTGCATTTTAGGGGGAATATAATTTTTTCTTATATTTTATATAAACATATTGTGGTAGTTACCTTTGTAATTATTACTCTATATTATACCCTTAGGCTTTAATTTCCATGGACAGTATTTATTACTTTCCTACTACAGATAATGATGAAAATCATATACTTTGGGCCAGGCGTGGTGGCTCATGCCTGTAATCACAGCACTTTGGGAGCCCAAGGCGGGCAGATCACGAGATCAGGAGTTCAAAACCAGCCTGGCCAACATGGTGAAACCCTGCCTCTACAAAAATACAAAAAAATTTAGCTGGGTATGGTGGCATGCTCCTGTAATCCCAGCTACTTGGGAGGCTGTGGCGGAATAATTGCTTGAACCCAGGAGGCAGAGGTTGCAGTGAGCCAAGATCGTGTCACTGCACTCCAGCTGGGGCGACAGAGCGAGACTTGTTCATTAAAAAAATAAAAATAATAATAATATACTTTATTATCTTCCTTCTCTCTTTTTTTTCCTCCACCATACAATTTTGGTAAATTACATAAATTTTCTTAGTGTTTCCCTTTGTTCATTAAATAGTATTACAATATTATTACTTAGTTTGTTAAATCTAAATAATCTTTGACTTCTGATTTTTATAGATAAGAAATCAGCATTCTTTACTTTCTGCTGTTTTTCTCTTTTTCCTTCCATATATATATATATATGTGGAATTTCCATGGACAGTATTTATTCCTTTCCTACTATGGATAGTGATGAAAATCATGTACTTTGGGCTGGGCATGGTGGCTCATGCCCGTAATCCCAGCACTTTGGGATTATTTTATATATATTATTATATATATATATATATAATTTTTCATGACGGCGTCTCACTCTGTCACCCAGGCTGAAATGGTGGTACAATCTCGGCTCACTGCAACCTCTGCGTCCTAGATTCAAGTGATTCTTGAAACAAGGTTTCACCATGTTGGCCAGGCTGGTCTCCAACTCCTGACCTCAAGTGATCTGCCTGTCTTGGCCTCCCAAAGTGCTAGGATTAAAAGCATGAGCCACCGGGCCCGGCCAACTTCCATATTTTTATTAGTCAGACTACACCCACACCCACACCCACATACACACACAATTTACCTTTGTTCCATCACCCTAATGTCTATATTTGTTTTGGTCTTCATTGTATGGAGACATAAAGTTCTCACTATCACCGCCAGTCTTTTTCCAAAGTTCCCCTTTGGTTCTCTAATCTTTTGGTTCTACTTATTGCCTGAGTTATTAGATGAGAAATATAGTTTGTTAACTTTATGTTCAAATAGCAAGTTTGCTGGGCATAAAATCTTTGAGTTGTACTTTTATTTGGCAAAATATTTTGCTGGACTTGCTCCTGCAGTACTGAATGATATTGTAGCGAAGTATATTTAGCCTTATTTTTCCCCCTCATAAGAATCTCAATCCTCTGGCCTGCTATCCATGGAAGGCTTTATCTTCGAAATTTAATAATGAGGATATATCTTACTGTTGACAACAGTGAGTAATTTTACCCTGATATATTATTCATGTCTTCAAATAATGAGTTCAAATGATTTGATATCATATTTCATAAATTTATTGTTTAATTATACTTTGAAATGTTTCTTCTGTTGCATTATTTTAGTTTTATGGTTTGAGTAAAGAACTCTAAAGTCTATGTTGTATTTCTTTTGACTGTTTTCTATAGTTGTCATTTTATTTCCAATTCTTTTGGAAATTTTCTCTTATTTCAATTTTATTTTGTCACTTTCATCATTTACACACTTTGTATACCTACTTTATTTTTGACAGTGTCCATTCTCCCTTATGATCTGTCTAGTGTTGCCTGTTTTTTGAGACAGTCTCACTCTGTCACCCAGGCTGGAATGCAGTGGTGCAATTTCGGCTCACCACAACATCTTCCTCCTGGGTTCAAGTGATTCTTGTGCCTCAGCTTCCCGAGTAGCTGGGACTACAGAAACGTGCCACCATGCCTGGCTAATTTTTCTATTTTCAGTAAAGATGGGGTTTCACCATATCGGCCAGGCTGGTCTCAAACTCCTGACCTCAGGTGATCCACCCGCCTCAGCCTCCCAAGGTGCTGGGATTAAGGCATGAACCACTGCACCTGGCCTTAGTGTTGCCTTCATTTTTTAGATTTTTTCCCCACCATTTTCCTGAGCAACGATAGCTTATTTTTCATTCCTTCAATTATTTGCATTAATTGTATTTCTGTTTAGCAACTTGTTCATAGACCATTTAATGCCTCACTACTAAAATATTTTAAAAAATAAAGACAAATATTTCTTCACAGTACAGATAAATGTTTAGTCATAATTTACATGTTTTGAAATTAACATTTATATAGAACTTACTCTATACTTGGCGTTATTCTAAGCATTTTACAAATATGAGTTCACTATCATCCTAACAACCCCATGCAGTAGATATTCCCTTGAACTCTATTTTATAAACTGAGGAAACTGAGGCACAGAGAGATTAATTAACTTTCTCCAAAGATTTGTAACTGGGTAGTCTGCTTCCAGACTCTATTATGTTAATGATTATGTTATGTGGCCTCCAGGTGAGTATTATTTATTGTTCATTTTTTTTTATTATTTCTTCTTTTTTTTTTTCCTGGTAGTATCTCTTTATAGATCCCATTCTTGTTTTTTTCTTTTGAACTCATCATTGAAAAAGGTGTGTTTTTCTGGACCAACTACAGTGGGAGTTTCAGATGTAAAGGAGGAACCAGAGCTGTGTTACAGGTTAGCAGGACTTCTGCACATTGGTTTAGGTAGCTACTGCTTCTCTTCAGCCAATCGGGTATAGGTAGATACAAGACAGTACAGAGACTGTCTTGAACCCTATGCTTCCTTGTATATATGCTGGTGTGTGTGTGTGTGTGTGTGTGTGATTCTTTATTTAGATTCTCTTCTTCTTTGTCTCAAAATCAACTCAGGTCCAGGGTTGCTTCTGGGGCCAGCACAAGTGCCCCAATCCTGTGTTGCAAAGCAAGATCTAGATTTAACAACAGACTGGATCCCTCGCTTTGCAGAGCTGAATTTTGCACTCTCTCTCTCTCTCTCTGATATCTCAGAACCTGGCCCTCTGCCTGCTGCTACGGAATTCACTCTGCGGCATGTTCTCTGGGCTTCCTCCCACATGACTCCTGCTCTCTCTTGCTCAGTCTCCACTGCTTTTGGCAGCCTTTACACCTATTTTGGGCTCTGGAGGGGTTTAGCTGTCTTCTACTTCTGCTGAAAATGAAGTTTGCATTTTTGTTTCCCTTTCTCCTTGTTGCTCTTGGACGTTCTCCAGCAGAAGAAGGGGGATGTGCTTAACTGCATGGTCTACAGTCAGACCACAAGTGCCCCCTTTGCATTTTTATTCTTCTATTTTTTTCCTCAGTCAAAGACTCTTAAATTAAAGTTACTAGACCTCTGACAAGAATGGCTAATAAAATGATTATAAAGATTTTCATGAATGAACTGTTATGACTGAGAGAATGAGAGTGAGTATTAACACTTTGGGCCTCATTTGATTAGGCTCACACAGCCAGACTCTATTGAAATCACTTTTTACCCTGTTCTGATTGATGCATGTTACTACTATGCTGTTTACTTCCTCTACCGAATTGCAAATGAATGCAATTAAAATTCTAAAGCAAAAATCCAAACCCTCCTTGCCCTGATTTAGTACACACCTAACACATCCAGTTTCATACACACAATCTGTTTAATACATGCAATGATATAAAATAAAAATTCTCTTCAGTTTAAAGTTTATTTTGTGGTTATGCCTGAATTATTTGAGAAAAAGTATGGCTCTCATTGACATTTTAATAAAATATTCAACAAAATTGAAAGTGGTAAGACAAAATATGGTCTTAATCATCAGTTAAACATTAAAGTCATTCATTTCATTGTCAAAATACTCTAGAAATTAGACCTCTTAAACTATATAATGCTGAAATTGAAAATCAGTATTTTTTTTTAATTGTACTTTAGATTCTAGGGTACATGTGCAGATCATGCAGGATTGTTACATAGGTACACGCATGGCAATGTGGTTTGCTGCCTCCATCCCCCCGTTACCTACATCTGGCATTTCTCCCCATGTTATCCCTCCTTGACCTCCCCACCCACCCTGCCCCTCCCTTGGCACCCCCAAACAGACCCCAGTGTGTGATGTTCCCCTTACTGTGTCCATGTGTTCTCACTGTTCAACACCCACCTATGAGTGAGAACATGCAGTGTTTGATTATCTGTTCTTGTGTCAGTTTGCTGAGAATGACAGTTTCCAGATTCATCCATGTCCCTAAAAAGGACACAAACTCATGGTTTTTTAATGGCTGCATAGTATTCCATGGTGTATATGTGCCACATTTTCCTTGTCCAGTCTATTGTTGATGGGCATTTGGGTTGGTTCCAGGTCTTTACTTTTGTAAACAGTGCCGCTATGAACAAATGTGTGCATGTGTCTTTGTAATAGAATGATTTGTAATCCTTTGGATATATACCCAGTAATGGGATTGCTGGGTCAAATGGAATTTATATTTCTAGGTCCTTGAGGAAGCTCCACACTGTCTTCCACAATGGTTGAACTAGTTTACACTCTCACCGACAGTGGAAAAGCATTCCTATTTCTCCCCATCCTCTCCAGCATCTGTTGTCTCCAGATTTTTTAATGATCACCATTCTAACTGGTATGAGATGGTATCTCAATGTGGTTTTGATTTGCATTTCTCTAATGACCAGTGATGATGAGCTTGTTTTCATATGTTTGTTGGCCTCATAAATGTCTTCTTTTGAAAAATGTCTGTTCATATCCTTCACCCATTTTTGGATGGGTTTGTTTGCTCTTGTCTTGTAAATCTGTTTTAGTTCTTTGTAAATTCTGGATATTAGCCCTTTGTCAGATGGGTAGATTGCAAAAGTTTTTTCCCATTCTGTTGGTTGCCAGTTTACTCTAATGATTGTTTCTTTTTGCTGTACAGAAGCTCTGAAGTTTAATTAGGTCCCATTTGTCTATTTTGGCTTTTGTTGCCAATGCTTTTGGTGTTTTAGTCATGAGGTCATTGCCTATGTCTATGTCCTGAATGGTTTTGCCTAGGTTTTCTTCTAGGGTTTTTATGGTGTTAGGTCTTATGTTTAAGTCTTTAATCCATCTGAAGTTAATTTTAGTGTAAGTGTCAGGAAGGGGTCCAGTTTCTGCTTTCTGCACACTGCTAGCCAGATTTCCCAACACCATTTATTAATCTTTCCCCATTGCTTGTTTTTGTCAGGTTTGTCAAAGATCAGATGTTTGTAGGTGTGTGGCATTGGAAAGTCAGCGTTGTTTTCTACGCCAGATCTTAAAACTATTGTAAAATAAATACCATTCAGGCAATGATAGTTTCAGAAACTCTCTTGATGCTCTCAAATTGCAAAGTGAAATGTGTGCACATGTTGTTCCCCTGATTGTTGGACTTGAAGCCTCCCTTCTAATTTCCAGGTAAAAATATTATCCATGTTTTTGTATGAAGATTCTCTAACATTTTATATGAATTTCTTTTCATGTTTAATCCCATTTGATTTATATATGCAGGCTCTAATATTCCATTTCCCTTTTCATTAAATAGTGACTTAAGAAACTAAAAGAATTTGTAGCAGGAAAGAGCTAATCTTAATGATGTTAAATGAAATAGATATTTAAGTTGAAACATGGCCTTCCTTACCTCTCAGTCCCCCATAATTCCTTTTATGCCTTAATTGTAGTTTGTTAGACCTATAATTTGGCTATAATTTACTTCTCTGAAAAAGTTTAAGAAATGAATCATTTTTTGAAATCCTTATTAGTGAGAATGTTTTTCCCTCTCAATTTTCTCACCTTCTAATTTTCAATACAAATGATGAATCATGAAGTCAGTGGGATTTTCCTAAGCACATTTGCCAACCTCTTCAAATTTCTGGCTTTTAAAGAAGTCTAATTTGGGATTTTTATTACAGGAAGAAATCATGTATTGCCTGAATAAAATGTGTTGGTGAAATAGATTAAGAACTTCTATAGGACATAAATTCAAAAAAGTTTATATTGCTACATTGTATCTTTCCCTTTGAATAATATTCCATTATCTTGTTTTATGTTGATGTTTACCATGGTTTATTCATTTTAAAGTATGTCTAAATTTAAAAATAACAATAAAGTAAAAAATGCCTTTTACAGTTGGCTTCAAAATTACATGTTACCTAATTGTCAGGTAATGGCAGAACATGTAAGAGCTTTTGTTTTCATTTGAAACTTTGTGTTCGTTTAGTGTTGATAGGCACTTAATGTTAAATGAATTATTGAATGAACAAATGATATTAGAATCTAGGTAAAGTAAAGTAACCAACTAATCCAGTTTGCCTAGGATTGCCCTGCTTCTTAAACTAACATTTCCTTGACCTGGAAACCTGGATGATTGATCATCTAGAAAATGTGAGTTTACCTTGAATACCTTTTGCTATGTTTAAGAACTGGGGTCAGCAAACTATAAACCTTGGCAAAATCTAGCCTGTTTTTGTAAATAAAGTTCTGCTAAAATGCAGCAACACTTATTCACTTACATATCGCTAATGGCTGTTTTCATACTATAGCCACAGAGCTGGGTAATTCCAACAGACTATAAGGCCTATAAGGCCAAAATCTTTACTACTATGCTCTTTACAAAAAAAGTTTTGTATTTTTACATTCCAAATTTTACATTAAACCTTTTATACAATTAAAAGAGAACATTTTAGAAAATTACTTTTGGAAATTTATAACTAAACTTGATAAAAAATATTATTTATGATTTGTGGGTAAAATAAAATGTGTTGACATTCTGTGATCTTTCATTAAATATCAGCTACTGGGCTGAGTTTTAGAAATAAATAGAAAAATAAATAAGACACTATTTGTGACCTTGGGAAACTTATTTTGAAGTCAGAGAAATGCAGAGATAATGTTAGTAAATATATGCAAATTTCTTTAGATGAAATATTTTGGATCAGATGGGATAATGTTTCAAGCAGTGATCATTTTTAAAATTTCACCTTTTTTTTTTAGATGGAGTCTCACTCTGTCACTCTGTTGTTCAGGCTGGAGTGCAGTGGTGTAATCATGGCTCACTGCAACCTCCACTTCCCAGGTTCAAGCAATTCTCTCACCTCAGCCTCCTGAGTACATGGGATTACAGGCATGTGCCATCATGCCCAGCTAATTTTTGTATTTTTGTAGAGATAGGGCTTAACTCTGCTGGCCAGGCTAGTCTTGAACTCCTGACCTCAGGTGATTCACCCACCTCGGCCTCCCAAAGTGTTGGGATTGCAGATGTGAGCCTCTGCACCTGGCCTAAAATTTTAACTTTTGTTTTCTTTTCCACTCAAGTCTGTCCTCTATTCATCACCTCCGGGTAAGGATGAAATAAAAAAGAGAGAAAAGCAAGAATCTTAGCTTGTTGTAAATTTCTTGATTAAAGTTTGAGACTTATACCTGGCACGTAGATAAATAGTCCAGTGACAATACTGTTAATGAAGGTTCTCTCCGACACTTTCATGTGTTTTAAGTTAGTGCTAGCATGGTGAGAATGGAACAAGCAGGACTGTGTAGGGGAAAGTTTGAACTCAAACCAAACTTGAAAAAGATGCAATCTGGGAATCAAAGTTGCTAAGATTATGTCTACACGTAGAGGACTAAGTACACTTGGAGGACTTTCTTAGTGAAAATGTAGCCTGAGAAGAGAGAGACAATAAGTTGATCTATATTGGAGAAATAGCAAATGAAAAAATTGTTAAGCAAGAATAACAGGATTTATTAAGATCTTACTGTATGCTGTCGTTTAAACTCTGGAGTCAGCTATGCCTGAATTCTACCTTTGACATTTTGGCAATATGAACCATTAAGTCACATTTCTACTTAATTTAAGTTTCAGTTGAGGTTTCTGCCACTTTCAGTTGGTAAAAATCCCAACTAATATATATAGGGCTTCCCCAAATTTCCTTTGAAATAGCAGAAGAAAATAAAAATGAATCTGTAGCACTCTGAAGATGTAGCTCAGGAAAATCCAAAGCATGTATAAAACTTCTTTCAAATCTCCATTTCACCTTACAATTAATAAGAATGTTGTGTCATTCTTCATAGTATCTTTTTTTTAATTAAAAAATACATGTTTCAGAAAGAAGGAAAAAATAGAGACAATTATCCAGCATTGGCCTAAGCATTCTACACATCTCATTACAAACAATTTTACAAAACATTTGCAATTGGTAGTATTATTCCCATTTTATAGATGAAGAACTCAAAGCTCAGTGAGATTAAGTAACTTATTCAGGGTCACAGAGGCTATAGATTGAAAAGCCAGTATTCAAATCTAGGTCAAGTTTAATGCCAAATTTTAACAATTAACCTGAGTCTCCACAATCATGGACCAGAAAGGACACAGAGGTGGGGGGCGGGGGTGGGCAGCAGAATTGAGACATGCCAGGTTTATCTTAAAGAAATGAATATCAGGTTAAATATAAGAATAACTACAACAACTAACCAACCTCTGTATTATGGGTATCTAAACTATATCAGACACTGTGAGCTCAAAGAAATCGAGGGATGGTTAGAAGCCCTTGTAAGGAACTACCAAGCAAACAAGTAATACGAGCTTGTGCAGAGAATTAACTTGAGCTGTACACAGTTTACACCCCCAAGGGCTCCTGACATTCCATGAGCGTTGTTGTGCTACTGAACTGACTTGGTATGGTGAACTACAGAAGCAGTGTGATCAAATGGATGACACCGGAGAGCTGGAGAAAGCACAGTCTGAACTAAATGGCACCATCTTGGGAGACTAACTCACTCTACTCCCTTCTCTCCTGTTCCTTCCCCAGCACAGGTGGTAACAGTGGAAATATAATGCCAGAAAACCTGATTAGCAGAACTTTCTGTTCCATTTTATAGTGAGTTCAACCTTGATTAGTTTTCTGTCCTGAAATTTGTGACTCACTGGCTTAGGATAATAGTGATGATCAAATATGTTTTTAATACAGAAACTTATTTTCAAAATTACCTTGGAAAGAAATTTATTACATAAGAATGCTGCAGAATTTTTGAAGGATTCATCTAAGATAATATATTAATATATTATGCCCATAAACACATATGAATACTTTGTTGTACACTGTTTTTTTTAAAATAAAATACTTTGTGTGTCTAAATGGTAAAAAGAGACATGAAAAGTTAATTATTACTCAGTTAATCCAGAATGGATAAAAGAACTCAAATTTTAGTGTGTTTTCTTTTAATTTTGTGAAAAGGAAGGAATAAGCAGAATTGATGTTTTGATCATTCAGGTGACAACAAACGTTTATATAGTGCGCTGTAGGTTATAAAACTCTTATCTAAGTTCTCTCATTTAGTTCTTATAATAGAAGGATATGACTTTCCATAAAGGTTGGAGACTCAACTAAGGCCTAGGTCGCTGAATCAAATTCCATCCCTTTTTCATCCCATCATCACCTCACTTCACTTTATACCATGTAAGGTCGGCATGGACCGAATTCCTAAACAAACAACCCCAACATGCTACAAAAACATGGGAGGACAGATCTCTTCAAGATCCTCAATTCAGTTTTCTAGAATAAATACTAAGAAGTGGGATTCTTGGATCATGTGATAGTTCTACTTTTAATTTTTCGAAGAACCTCCATACTATTCTTCATAGTGGCTGTACCATTTTACAATCACACCAACAGTTCCCGTGGGTTCCAATTTCTCCGCATCCTCATCAACACTTGTTTCCTTCCTTCCTCTTTCTTCCTTTCTTTTTGATAATGGTAATCTTAATAGGTGTGGGGTGACATCTCCTTGTGGTTTCGATTTGCATTTCCCTGATAATGACTGACATTGAGCATCTTTACATATACTTCTTGGCCATTTGCATGTCTTCTTTAAAAACATGTACATTCAAGTTATTCAAGTCCTTTGCCCACTTTTTTTTTTTTTTTTTTTGGCAACAGAGTCTCACTCTGTCACCCAGGCTGGTATGGGCGTGATGTCGGCTCACTGTAACCTCCGCCACCTCGGGTTCAAGCGATTCTCCTGCCTCAGCCTCCAGAGTAGCTGGGATTACAGGCACCTGCCACTGCATCTGGCTAATTTTTGTATATTTAGTAGAGACAGGGTTTCACCATCTTGGCCAGGTGAGTCTTGAACTCCTGACCTCGTGATTCACCTGCCTCGGCCTTCCAAAGTGCTGGGATTACAGGCATGAGCCACCATGCCCGGCCTTGCCCACTTTTCAATTTAGCTATATGTTTGTTTGCTACTAGTTGTAGGAGTTCCTTATATAATTTAAATATTACTCCTTATCAAATATATGATACTTGCAGTCCTATGTTCATTGCAGCTATTCACAATACCCAAGAGGTGGAAATAATCTAAATGTCCATCAGTGAGTGAATGGTTAAAGAAAACAGGCTATATACAAAAAGTGAACTATTTTTCAGCCATAAAAACAGGGAAATCTTGTCATATGCTATAACATGGATGAAACTTGAGGACTTGATGTGAAATTAGCCAGTCATAGGACATATAATGCATGATTTCACTTACATGCAGTATCTAAAGTAGCCAAAGTCATTAAGGAAGAAAGTATCATAATGGTTGCCAGAGGATGAGGGGAGAGTAAAGAAGGAGTTGCTGTTCAGTGAGTATAAAGTTTCAGTCATGCAGGATGAAAATGTTCTAGAGGTTTGCTGTACAACAGTGTGTTTAGAGTTAACAATACTGTACTTCACTTAAAAATTTGGTAAGAGTGTAGGTCACATGTTATGCATTTTTTGCTACAATTTTAGAAAATAACTAAAACAAAGAAAGGAATGGGAGAACTAAAAAGCAAAATGTATTCAACACATTAGTTGACTATTTCTGAATCTAAATCTACTGCAGATGACAATTCAGGCCATTACTCATGGCCAGACTTTGTTCCACTGATAAGCAGTGAGGCAGGAAAGTCACCTGCTGAGAACAGGGCCTAAAAGAGACCAGAGGTGGGATACATGCAATTAACCCTTAACCCCCTCCCAGCTCACCATGATGGAACAGCAGATTTGCCTGGCTCTCCTCTTCTCCATATTTTCATCTCTATATTCCCTTAGGGTGTAGCTGCCCCCAATTCACCTCTTTTTTGGGGGGAAATAGGTATGAATGGATCTTCATATTCTGATCGTCTTGAAATGAGTTAGGAAAAACACTATTTTTCTTTTCTGGTTAACAGGCAAGGAGATCTCTGGTTTATGAGAGTAAACTTGGTTACATTTTCAGCTATAAATGACTAGCTCTCTTAGGAAATACAAATGGACAGTACTTGGAGGCTGGAGGAGTGTGGAAAATCTGATGAAGAAGGTCTGGGCCTGGCCACTGGAAAGCATTTTGGTAGGTCTAATGATTTTGGGAAAATCTCTGCAAGGCTGGAACATTTTGCCACACATAAGTGGTTATTTCCTCAGCCTCTTCTACATTCACTGAGAGCTCTGTGTAGCTGATTGGAGAGCGAGAGAACTGAAAAATAGTCCCAGTATGGGTCTGTCAGGAGACAGACTTCAGTGTAAGTTTTTCGAATGTGTTGCATGTAACAGAGCCTAGTTTCAGACAAAATCTGCCTCATGCTGGTCCATTGAATTCTTGGAAACATAATTTTATATACCCAGAAAGTCCTCTCAGCTCTTCGAGGGAGTACTGTAAAGGCTTTCACCACCACCTTACCTCCGTTCTGTCTAAGCAGGAAATCAAGTCTTGCCAAATGCAAATGAGCTCAGACTCCAAAAGGCCAAGTGTCAAGATGCGTAACGCTGCTGGATTTAGAGAGATCATGCCCTACACAAATGACATTTGAGGGTTTAAGAGACTGTAGAAAGGCATCCTGAAGATACTTAAAATGTGCGATTTCAGAATACTAGTACGTGCAAAACCATCTTAGATTTACATCAGTAAGTCAGAATCCCTTCCCTTCCTTTTCATGGTGCCTCCAGAACCTCCAAGGAATTTATCAGAGGCTCCTGTTTCTCTAGTTGTCTGCACTCTGTTTTAGAAGAGAAAGGCTTCTTTTTGATTCACATGTCATAGATATTCTAGAATAATGCTGACTCAATACCTGAAAGATGGCATTGGCTTTGCTGAAAGAAAGCAGAAGCTGGTCCTCTGAAACCTACTGCTGTCCCTCAAAGAGTTAACGGAGTCAGTTCCCAAGGAGTTAGGCAACGGCTGAAACTGGATAATAAATGTGACACTCTCAGACTATCAGTAGCAAATATTTGAGCTTATCAAATAACAGAGGAAGTAGTTTAGTTACAAATAAACCAATCTCTCATAAAACAAGTTTTCACACAGGTTCATTTCATTGAGCTGGAGACAGTTAGAGGCCACTCGTAGGCAGAACTCCCACTCTGTACACTCTGTAACAGCCCCTCGTGATTAATGGACAGCCAGGGGGGCTGTGTCCTGCGGCTCTGGCCTTCATATCAGTAGAACAGCCATAAACAACATCTCAGGATTATTGCGAGGAAGTGACTCCTCCTCTGGGAACATAGCTGGGCTGTGCTCCCTCTCCCTCACCACCCGCCTTCTTTCTCTCCTGCTCGCTCCCTTTTCTACCCTGTAGAGCAGAGACCATCGTGTCCTAGAAACTATAGTAGATGTCACTGCTTGGCACTTGCTGTGCAAAGAGAGGACAAGTATGTGGGTGTGAGGGGGAGGCGGAATGCTACTCTTAAAGTTACAGGGACTGTGCTAGCAGGGCCACCATGGAGGATTTTTTGCTACAGGCTTTGAAATCACTTTGGGGAAGGCATCTAATTCGGAGTCCAGAAAAAAAGCATAAACACTGTTTTAGAGTAGGAAAAAAAAAAGAGCTCCTTCTTTCAAAGTAAATTTCTCATTGAGATTAAGAAGAAATAAAAAAAAAATCCTGGTAAGATGACAGTAAATTAGTAAGTAAAAAGGAGAGAAAGCTAGCAAATTTTTGGTATGTGAATATCATCTCTAATGAAATAGAAATATGCACACTTCTGTATTATAATTTCATAGAAAGTTTGTTTTATTCTCCCTAAGGATTATAAAAATAAAGCATGCAGATTATATGAAATCTGGAAATAGAAATATAAAGCTGAAAAAAATTCCACCGTGACACCACCATTTGAAGGCAACCATCAAGAACACATTAGTGGATTTTCTTCCAGGCTTCTTCCAACATCTTCTAAAAATAGATTCTTGAGACCTTAACCACACGTAGAATTTTCTTTCTTATTATTTTCAGCCAACATTTTAGCAAAGTCATGGCCCTATCATGTTATTCAATCTTTTCTTATGTATAATCTTACAATTGTAAAATACTTATTTTGCAATTTTAACAAACATAGGGCAGTTTTTAGAATAGGTATGTCTTCATGCTAAAAAGCAATGCTCGACTGCCTTATTTTTCAGATGTACTCGTTTATTAAAAATTGTTTCTAATAAAAAAGGGAAAATTCTCTGCCATTATTCTCACAGTTAACTCATTAACTTTTATGTTTAAATATTCTGGATATTGCATTTTCCACAGAATTAGAAAAGATTCAGTTTCAATCTCCTAGCCTTGTAATGTACTTAACCCCACTAATGCTCTTTCAAATGCATAAATCCAGAAGTCAGGATGAATTTTAAAGACATGATGTTTACATTTACCCATTGTTCCCCCTTAACCTACAGTACCTGCATTTAGATACATTTTGCTTATATGAGATATCGGAAACTATTTTTGATGACCATTATCTTTTCTGATCCAGGAACAGGACACATTTTCTCCCAGTCAGCCCCGGAGCCATTATACATTCTCCACAGTAATTTCACTGTGTCAGAGTCTCCGACAATGCTTCTGTCATTCTCTTTTATTTAGAACCCAGAATAAAAGTTCTGCTGGAAGTGTTTGCATAGCAATATAGTTTCCATGCGAAAATAAGAGGTAACCCGCTTATTTTTCTTATCCTGAATTCATTGAAAATATTAAACTTGCCTTTTGGAATAAGATGGGTCCTTTTCCAGTTTCCAGAACAATTCCCACTAAGGGTTAATACACTGTGGTCACTCAGTCCCTGGGGGCGGGGCTGGTGGAGACTGCACTGCCTGCTCCCAGAGCGTGGGATTCAGCTTGTTTCCAAATAGATTTCCTCTAAATTGACTTTCGTTTTGATCCCTGTGAGAGTTACGTTAAAGGGCAAAAATTAGTTTCCTCTTAGAATAAAATCCAGACTTAGATTTATTTTCTTGCCTCCAAGTAGATGTAATTTGGAATTTTTTGGTAGTTTTGAAACTATTTATTTTTTTCAGAATCCAATTCCAATGTTAATAGGCTTCCAAACATTTTGTTACTTACTCAGAACTTTTTGAGACAGCAAATCCCAAATACTGAAGCATATATTATTTGTGAAGTACTACATTTTAGCTCCATGTCTCTCTTAGAGATTTTCTTTAGGTTAATGGTAGCTCTAAATTAAAAGAAAGTTTGCAAAGATAAACCTACACTTTGCCCTATTAATTTGAAGAAATATTATTTCTTTACATTTTTCTTCAAAACATTTGCAATAAGTAAAACAACTTAAGTTGAGTAACATTGTGTGACAATGGAAGTAAGTGAACATTTATTGAGCACATAGTACATGCCAGGTTTCACATACACTTAAATATTTAATTTAAACTTTGCAACAATAAGCATTTGGGATCGGTATTATGATCGGTATCAACCAATTAACTGGGCATGGTGGCTCACATATGTAATCCCAGCACTTTGGGAAGCCAAAGAAGGAGGTTTGCTTGAACCCAGAAGTTTAAAACCAGCCTGGGCAACACAGGGAGACTCTATCTCTGTGCATTCATATGTGTGTGTGCATGCACACACACATACACACATACACACAATTAGCTGGGCATGGTGGTCCATCCCTATGGTCCCAGCTACTTGGGAGGCTGAGGTTGGAGGATTGCTTGAGCCAGAGAGGTCAAGGCTGTAGTGAGCCATGATTGCACCATTGCGCTCCAGTCTAGGTGACAGAGTGAGACCCTGTCTTAAAAAAATGAAATAAACAATCAACCTAGTGTGTAATTGGTAAAGTCTGGAAGACCAATTATCTTAAATTTGAAAGGGAGTTTATTCACTTAGCGAAGGTGCTTCTTATAACATACAGTATTGAAATACAAACTAAAAAGTGAAATCCAATCGTAGGGATAAATTCTAATAGAAATTCTAAAGGCAAACTCATTTAAAGAAGCAATATTGTTTTCCTCCCCTGATAATTCAAAATTGGTATTTTTCATAGTTTCTAAGAATCATGCAAATGTTGGATGGCAGAGTCAGTCTCAAAAGTCAAGGACTAAGTGTGGGTATAGTTTCAATACCATAATCTGAGGTTTCCAGCAACCCTTTTAATTTTCTTATTCTGATGAACTAAGATGTTTAGTATTTTTCTCACTCTTCAGTTTCCTGATCATTGTTCTAACTCCTTGTTGGGTGGTCTGCCTCAATCCGATTTCTGCATGGTCAAACCACATTTCCATTATTGGAACGGAGGACATGAAAAGCCTTGAAAGTGAGGTAGATGAAATAAACATGGGGGTAAAAAAGAATGCAATGTGAATCATCGCTGTAGCCTACTGTTTACTGAAGGCCAGCTCTGTGGCCAGATTGGTGCCAGGTGCCTTGCTTGTAATTCTCGCAGCAATTCTTATGTCTAGTTGAGGAGTTTGAGGTTCAGGGATTTAAAAACTTGCCAGAGATAAAAGCTAGGAAGTGCTAGAATTGTTATTTAAACTGAGATCTGTCTGACTTCAAAATATTGACTTTTTGTAGTTGACCATTCTCTCACAGTTGTAATGATTTTCTAGTATTCTCATTTATCACAGTTCAGAGGCAGATATTGGTAAATAAGAAACAAAAAGGACTCAAATGCATCACGTCTAAAAGGTTATCAAGAAACTAGTTCATCAGAGGAGTTCGTATGTTCCTTTTTTCTGAAAGAGCTGAAAGAATCATTTTTCTTTCTTGGATTTATGAGATCTAAGTCCAAGAATAGACCAGCACTTTCTCAGATCCCTTCAGCTCTGTACTTCTGTGCTCTGTTCTCAGAGGTCACAGCCGAGATTGTGCCACTGTACTCCAGCCTGGTGACGGTGTGAGACTCTGTCTCAAAAAAAAAAAGTGTGCTTTGGGAAGAGTGGGGCTAGTATTTGCTAAGTTCCTTGGTCATTCTCTACTTCATCTAGTTCTTTCCTGCAGCAAACAGTGTCCGGAAGACCTCCCTCATGGTATCATACAAATTTGTAGAGAAAATATCCACATTTATCATTAAGAGTTAGCCTAGAAGCCTGCCTTTGGAAGGAAGAAAATAGAGCAAAGAGGAAAAGCCATCCTTTTCATTCCAGGGGATTTGGGGAAGAGAAGAAGAAACATTAGCTCTCGAAAATATATTTGCTTTCCCTAGTGTTTTGGTTTCAAATAGCATCTTGTCTTCCCTGGTGAAAAGGTACTGTTTGAGAAGCAGTTAATAAGCAAGAGCTGAGCTGGTTCCATTTCCTACTCCATGTGGTATAAAAATAACAATGTGAAAAAAGGATAAACACTCATGGAAAGCTAGCACAGTATGGACACCTAGCATTCACAGTGTTGCTTTTAAATTCTCAGAGTTTAGATTCTCTGTGGGAGTCATTCACCCAGCCTTTAGCAGGTACTGGCGGACTTTAGAGAGATTCTGGGGTTCACCCTCCAAACCTCAGTCACTCAGAGGAAACGGGTAAGATTAGAGTGTACCAAGGGAAATTCCTGAAACTGCTTTATTTACTTAGCTAATTACCAGAATGAGTCCCAGTCTGAGCCCTCAACTGAATTTTAAATCTATGGGCATTGCCATGGTGCCCACAGGCTAGATTCAGTGGTTCTCCACCCTGGCTGTACGTTAAAACAACTCGGTGAGTTCCAAAGACACTCAAGCTCAAGCCCAGACTAAGGCCATTTAAACCAGCATCTCCAAGGGTTGGGGCCCTGGCATCACTGCTTTTCAAAATCTCCCCAGGTAATCACAATGTATAGCCAGGGCTGAGAATGACTTTGTTAGCTGCAGATTACTATTATCCAACAGTGGCAAGCAATCTTCACTCACTGACCTCATGTCTGACTCAGAGATTCTTAATTTTATTTATCACTCAGGAAGATAATATTTTAAGCACAGAAGAATCTTTCACATACAGAAGGATACATTGCATATTTATTTCATGTTTAAAGGAGTTAAGTTATGACAAGAGCACAAATTGAGGCATTCTATTACATTGCAAAATAAGAATTGTTCTTAGTTCACACACATGCTCTGCTCTTTGCAAGGTGGGACTTAAACAAAGATCTTCAACCTTGGTGCCATTGAGATGCCAGTCTTTTTGTGGGAGGCTACCCTGCACGTCGTAAGACGGTTAGTATTTTTCTTGACTTCCTCTCTCTTGGTTCCATTAGCATCCCCCTCCCAGTTGTGAAACCACATCCAGACAATAGAACAACATCATAGTGATCCAGACATTTGCTTAAACCGAGGAGAGGGTAGGAAAAGGCGAAAGTAGGCAAACACTAATCCTGGAGGTTAATCCATTACAGTCAAAACTGCTGTCAAGATAAGTAAAATTTCCAGTCTAGCCATCCTTGACAGCTACTTCCTCCTGAGAATATTTTCTCTTTCATTGTGACTGTCACTGGTTTTAAGGAATGCAACTGTCTGTAACTCAAGAAAGTAAGGTGTCAGATTGAGGGCTGTTTAGGACTGCAGGTATGGTCTGGAGAAAGAAGACATTAAGATATGGATTAACAAGAGCTTTGTGTTTTCATAATTTCACATGACTCCTTTTTTCTCTCTCTTTTTTCCTCACTCTCTTTTTAGATGTCAAGGATGTACGTAATTAAAACGAGCCAGGCTCTAGTTAATTCTGTGACACTGCAGAACATATTTTATCACTAGTGATTATTCCATGTAAGAAATTAAGCTGGCAACGCTCAATTTATGAGAAATGCATCAGAATCATGAAAAGAATCTTGTGATACAAATTTCTGTAAATAGGTTGTATAGGAAGACAGTCTCTTTTTACTATAGATGAGTTCTATCTTTGAATATTAAAATTCCAAATTGAGGCTGGGTGTGGTGGCTCACGTCTGTAATTCCAGCACTTTGGGAGGCTGAGGTGGGTGAATAACGGGGTCAGGACTTTGAGACCAGCCTGGCCAACATGGTGAAACGCTGTCTCCACTAAACATACAGAAATTAGCTTGGCATGATGCACACCTGTAGGCCCAGCTACTTGGGAGGTTGAGGCAGGAGAATGGCTTGAACTTGGGAGGCAGACGTTGGAGTGAGCCGAGATCGTGCCACTGCACTACAGCCTGAGCAACAGAGCGAGACTCCATCTCAAAGACAAAACCAAAACCAAAAGAAAGAACCTTGGTCTAATGGCCACAGAGGCTCAGTTTGCAGTAAATATCTAGTACAAGTTGGGGCCAATCGTACTTTCTCTCCTGGGAATAATTAGACTGAGAATCAGAAATAGAGTCAATCTCTATTGGGGCTGCACTTGAGTGATATAAAGTGGGTTGGTCATGTACACAGCATATCCCACATGTCAGAGATTCCTTTTCAGTGCCTAGCTAAGCACTTGATGTAAAATAGGAGCTCCTTTTTTTTTCTCTTGTGTGAGTACTAGGTACTAGTCAGTGCTAGATGATTTTTATATATATTAACTCATTTATTTCTCACAGCAACACTGTGAGAGACAGGTTTCACAGATGAACAAACTCAGTTACAGAGAATTAAATACCTTGCCCAAGACTAAGCAGCTAACTGGTAAGAGGTACATAAGAGTCAGACAGCCTGGCTCCAAAGTCCAAGTTCTCAGCCACTATCCAGTTGCTTCTACCTTTCAGAAGGGTAAGAAGAGAGGAAGAAAAAAAGGGGAGGAAGGAGAGGGAAAACTCACCCAATTTTTTTTTAAGTCCCTCTATATCCAGAGTTAACAATAGTGGATTCCACTACTTGCAAGCAACACTGATGGTTCCTCACCCTCTGCAATGACCGAGACTTTGCTAAGGCCCATCTGAATGATGTCATGTGGCAGTGCTACGCACTCAGAGCAAGGAAGGGGCATGACCCCTATTTCTACCGCAGAGCAACTCTTTGGTCCCTCAGTTGTCAGGACTATAACACCTTTTTTCTTTGTGTAATGGCCACCAGCTCAGAGAGAAAAGTTGGAAAATGTTGGAAAGGAGGCTACTTTTGTGATGTAAGGATAGACATAAAAAACATGTCACTGTGAATGAAAATGTGATTCAGCAGAAATCCAGGAAGACTTGTGCCCAAACATTTCAGTATTTGGAAATTTGGTAACTGATTTCCAGACATATTCCTGGAATGTCAAGGGTCTTACCAAGTATCTCTTATTAGCCAATTAACTTTGAATGCTTAGCATTTAGAATTCTTTCCTCCCATATGAGACTCTGCTTTTAACTGAGAATTTGGCAAACTTTGTAGGTGGAAAACTCAAATTACTTTTTTACTCATTTTACATTCGAAATTTTTCATTCAAAAAGGAAATATTAATGGTACAAAAATCAGATCCAAGTAGCTTAAGATTAAATATAAATAATTTTAGAGAAATGATAAAGTTATAATAAAATGGATTTCTTTGTTTAGATATTGTTTTATTATTATCAGTCATTTTATGGCTTTGTGGGGAGGCTCTAGGCTAATTTTACAAAGAAACACTTACACATGCTTTTTTTTTTTTTTTTTTTTT
>PVKP010035522.1:0-23234 GCA_004027715.1 Plecturocebus donacophilus | reverse complement strand
CACCGCCATCATCAGCATCACCGCCGTCATCAGTATCACCGCCATCATCAGTATCACCGCCATCATCAGTATCACCGCCATCATCAGTATCACTGCCATCATCAGCATCACCGCCATCATCAGCATCACTGCCATCAGCCCTACTTCACCAGGTCTGATATTGGGAGGCACAGCCGACTTGCTAGAGGCCCAGTCCTGATTCTGACAATAACAGGTCAGTCCAGTGGAGCTGTGTTCACCATGTGTGTTGCACACCCCATTCCAGAGCCCTGGCTGTGCAACACACAACCCCAATCTGTGCCCACCTTTCCAGAGTGGCAGTGTGGGGTCAGGATGCAAAGCATGGGCTGCCTAGACCTCAACTCCAGCCCACCACTACCAGCCAGAGCCTTGGGCAACTCATTTCACCTTTGAAGCCTCAGCATTCTCATCTGCAGAATGGGACAATAATGATCCCCCCTCCCTGGGCTGCTGTGAGGATTATAGAAGCCCCCATACATGCTTGGAGCAGTGGGTATTGTTACTATGGAGACCCCCAGAGTGGGGCATGTCCTTTTTTCCTAGGAGTTCAAATAATGACATCTGACACAATACCAGTTGACAAAGAGCCCTCCACTGGATGTAAGGCCTTCTCATGATCTTCATTTTCCTCAGAGGAGTTGAGGGAGCAGCCTTGGACCACTCAGCAAGGGCCTGGCAAGTCTGGAACCTGAACCAGAGTCCCTCTCTCAAGTCCTGGGCCCCAGGCCACCCAGCACTGCAGTTCACATAGCAGCCTTTGTCGGTGGTCACTGGCTTTCCTTTTCCTCCTCAGCACCAAGCACATGAAATGGAGAAGTTGTCCTTTGTAATCTGTGGCCTGATTGCAAAGAAGGCATTAAGTTTTTGGAGCCTGGAGGGTTGGAGCCTGGGCTGGGAATGTCCTGCATGACGAACAGCACCCTGCGCAAGATCCTGCCCTGTTTGCGCTGAAATAGTTAAGGGATTTTTTCCTCCCAGGGTTAACCAAGAAATTTCTGGGAACTTGCATTCCACTCATTTCCCCCAGCAGAGGAGCTCTGTGGCGACACTGACCAACCGTGTCTCCTCCATGTGCCGTAAACTGTTAGGCGGGCTGCCTTCATGTGGTTTCGGGGGCGGCTGCAGGAAAGGCTTCCCAGGGCCACGTGGTACAAGCAGGCGTGTGGCAGATTTCCCTTCCAGCCACTCCTGTGCGGAAGAGCAGTGGGGAGACCCACAGAGGGGCAGCTTTGTGCTTTGGTGGGGTTTGGGCCCCGTGTCCTAAGGAAACACGGTGAAGGGAGAAGTGAGCCATAGCATGGCATGCGGATTCAACACGGGGTGCCAGAGAGTACCCTGGGTTTTCAGGGCCATCCTATGAGTGTGGCTATGGTGCCACAGATGTGATTTCCAGGGAAGACTCATTCATTCAGGAGCTTCTGGGTGACCGAAGGCTCCGTGGTTATCCTCAGCTGACTCAGTTCTTAGCCCAATTCAGTCTCCATCCAACCCCTGCCCTGGTCGGGACTTTTGAGGAGTTTGAGGGCAGTGCTCAAAAATAGTCCTGGAGAACCAAGAGCCAATTTTCACATTTTAAGCTGATTATGTGTAGCCAAACAGACCAGCAATGCAAACCACAAGCCCTCTGCACCATGAGGTCCTTTACGGCCACTAGATGGGACCATGTCTTTGTTTAGTCCAAGAAGTGCCATCGTGCCTCATGATCAGAAGTTCTGTCTGATTCCATGTCATAAATGGCTTTGGCTCATTAAAACAAGGAGTTGATCAGGCGCAGTGGCTCACACCTGTAATCCCAGCACTTTCGGAGGCCAAGGTAGTTGGATCATGAGGTCAAGAGTTTGAGACAAGCCTGACCAACATGGTAAAACCCCATCTCTACTAAAAATACAAAAATTAGCTGGGCATGGTGGTATGCACCTGTAATCCCAGCTACTCAGGAGGCTGAGGCAGGAGAATTGCTTGAACCCGGGAGGTGGAGGTTGCAGTGAACTGAGATCGTGTCACTGCACTCCAGCCTGGCGACAGAGTGAGACTCCGTCTCAAAAAACAAAAAAAAAACAAAAAAAATATATAAAAATGAGAAGTCGGGAGATTCAAGGTGATCATTACTTCCAATCCGATCTTGGCAGCCAGGATATTCTCATGTTCCAAATCTATGTGCGAAGTATAATAAAGGGTCCTTAGTGGTAGAAAGGCTGGGAACCAGTGGTGAAGATCCCCAGGACACGGTTTGAAGACCAGCAGCCTCTACCCACTCCTGAGGCTGGGTCTCCTGGGCCAGCAGCAGGAGTGCCACAGGAAGGAATAGGCTGTACCCAGGACAGGAAGCACGGTCATCCTGCTGGGCAGGCTGAGATGCACAGGTGTGGGGAGGTCTGTGCTCTCCTTCATGTCCTCCGTGGGACACTGGTCCTCTGTGGCTCCTGGCCCCCACCCCTCCCTGCACCGAAGGCACAACTTCCTTCTGAGTTTCACTGCATGATTTACAGAAAGGGGAGAACCACACGGGAAGTCTGGTTTCAAGCCTTCTGAGCAAGCGAGGCCTGTGCATCCCCAAGCCTGCAGGGGGCCGGGGGCCGGTGCTTGGGATTTGAACACTCAGCCTCAGAGTATGTCCTCGAAGGTCCAGTCTGCAGCGATGATTCCTGGGCGTCCCTGGGGCTGCTGTGGGGCTCCTGGAATTACACCTCACACCAGCTGCTCTCAATGGTGCTGCAGTTTCCTATGGATTCTGAATCTTGGCACCATGAGACCAGTGTGGGATTCTTCTTTCTTCCAGGCAACCGGTGACCAAAAACACTTTCAGGCAGTATCGAGTGCTAGGAAAAGGGGGCTTCGGGGAGGTGAGTGAACGTACGCATTTTTAATCAAAAATTCTTATATTCAAGTCACCTTTCCTGTCCCTTCTGGATTGGCCTAAAGGGTCAGTGAAGGGGTTCCCCGGGAGCGCCAGTGGATCAGTGTGGGTCCCCAGGGTCAGTGAGGGCAGGGGAGAGTTAGTGACCGTGGGCCTATCAGTTGTGTCAAAGGCGAAAGGAGAGTGTGGAGCTGGGCAAGTGAGACAGAGGGGCTCCCCCGCCAGCCTCGGGCAGGGTCCAGCCTGCAAGGGACAAATGGGCAGCCCTGGCTGTGTGTGGGGAGAAGCTGTGAGGGTGTGAGGAGGCTGGGCACCCTTGGCTGCTCAGGGCCTGGATGACACTGTCATGCAAGATTCAGAATCATTGTCCATTATCCGATCTTCCCAGCACATGAGACAAGCTTTGTTATTCCCATTTTAGAGATGAGGAAAGCTGAGGTCCCGAATGGTTAGGTGACCCAGCCAAGGTCACACAGACAATGTGGAGCAGAACTAAGACTTGAGCCCAAATGCTTTGGTTCCCACTTATGTGGATTATAAGATCAGAGTTCTTGAGGGTCTCCCATCACTGCCCCACAACCTTCTCTGCCAGCAGCCTGTAGGAGAAGTTTAGTCGCCTTGAGAATGGGATAGTACTGGGCCTGTCAGTTCTAAGCCTTGGTGTGAGGGGCTCATTCTGCCCCTTCCAGGCCTGGGAATCCTCCAAGGGGAGGGGGAGGGAGGGCAGGGCCCAGGACAGCCGTGGGCCCCCGGCCAGGCATCATGGGGTCCTGGGAGCCTTGAGCACCCATGAAGCCAGGCAAGGCCAGCTCTGGCCCCATCCATTCTCCCCCTGGGAGCCCTGGGGTCCCAGCCCTGGAGGAGCTCGAGGCAGACCTCCTGGTGCTCCTGCCAGCCTGGTTTCTTTCTTGCACCACAGGTCTGTGCCTGCCAGGTTCGGGCCACGGGTAAAATGTATGCTTGCAAGCGTCTGGAGAAGAAGAGGATCAAAAAGAGGAAAGGGGAGTCCATGGCCCTCAATGAGAAGCAGATCCTCGAGAAGGTCAACAGTCAGTTTGTGGTGAGTGAGCGTCTGGGCCCAGTGACCGCTTGCCCTTCTGTGGTCCGGGGTTCCCTCGCTCCAGAAGGGCATGGTCCTCCAATACGGCAGGTCCCCACGCCGGGGAAGAGCAATGCCAGTGACGGGCTGAGCTACAGAAAGGAGGCAAGACATCTCTCCATCATGAGGCCCCTTGTGGTCGACTGCGGCTGCCTTTGTCCCATCCCTAGCTGGCCAGTGCCTGGCTCCCCGCTGTGCATGAGACTGACACATCTGTTCTCCTGGACCACCTTGCAAACTCCTCAGTGGACAAAGCAAGTTCACCTGGGCCCAGCCTGGGAGCTGTGGGTTCCACAGACCCTCTAGGCTGGTGCCATCATGGTGGGGACCTTAGTGCCAGCATCCTGGAGTGGTACCATCGAATCTGTGTGTGTTGTTAGTCTAGGCTGGGCCCTGCTGTGATAACAAATTTGTCCCAAACCCTAAGTAGCTGAGTACAGCAGAGGTTCATCTGTCACTCACCTGAAGTCCAATCAGGTTGGACCATCCTCCTCCATCTCACAGCTGCTCCATCTGGAGCGTGAACTTGAGTGCTAGGGGTTCCACACGGAGACTTTCCGCTGCTTCAGCTGGACAGATGTTCCTCAATTTCACCCACATCTGCCAGCCAGAACCAGTCAACACAGAGACAAGTTAGTTTCAGGGGAGGCTGGGAAATGTGAAGTGCATGGACATTTGGTCAGCTCTAATATCTTCTGCTACATGTTTTTATAAAAAATAAAGCTGGGTGCAGTGGGGCATGCCTGTAGTTCCAGCTACTCAGAAGGCTGCTTGAGGCAGAAGGATTGCTCGAACTCAGGGCTTTGAGGCTGCAGTGAGCTATGATCCTGCCACTGCACTCCAGCCTGAGTGACACAGCAAGACCTCATCTCTAAAAATAAATATATGCATATGTTAAAAATAATAATTTATGGGTTGGGTGCAGTGGCTCATGCCTGTAATCCCAGCACTTTGGGAGGCCAAGGCGGGGGGATCATCTGAGATCAGGAGTTCGAGACCAGCCTGGCCAACATGGCGAAACCACATCTCTACTAAAAATACAAACATTAGCCAGGCATGGTGGCACATGCCTGTAATCCCAGCTACCTGAGGGCTGAGGGGGGCGGAGGTTGCAGTGAGCCGAGATCGCGCCACTGCATTCCAGCCTGAGTGACAAGAGCAAGACTCCATCTCAAAAGAAAATAATAATAATGTATGTACAAGGTAAAAATTTAAACAGCACAGAATGATACACAATAAAATGAAAAGCTTCCCTCTTTGAGTAATCACTCCAGACATGTTTTATCCACGCACAGGCTTTTAGCCAATGGGATCTTTCTGTATTTTTAGCCAGTGGGATCTTCATGTACCTCTTACGGAGGAAGCTTTTTCCCTTACGTTGTAGATCTCTTTCTCCATCCAGACCTATAGTCACACTCCTTTTTAAAGTTGTACATCATTCTTCTGAAGAGGTAAAGCATAATCTGTAGAGTCAGTCCCCATGGATGGGAATTGTTTTCCTCTTTAAACCATGACAGGGCCAGGCGCGGTGGCTCACACCTGTAATCCCAGCTTGCGAGATCAAGGCAGACAGATCACTTGAGGTCAGGAGTTCGAGAACAGCCTGGTCAACATGGCAAAGCCCTATCTCTACTAAAAATACAAAAGTTAGCCAAGCATGGTGGTGGGTGCCTGTAATCCCAGCTACTTGGGAGGCTGAGGCCTGAGTATTGCTTGAACCTGGGAGGCAGAGTTTGCAGTGAGCTGAGACCACAGCATCACACTCCAGCCTGGGCGACAGAGTGAGACTTTGTATTTAAAAAAAAAAAAAAAAGCACAGACCATGCTGCAGTGTCTGTCCCCAGATATCTCTGTGGCATATTCTGCGGGTGTATTCCTAGGACCCGTTCCTAGTGGAGGGACTGGTGTGGCAGAGGGTGTGTACATTTTTCATTCGATAGCTGCTCCTGGATAGCTGCCCCTCAGGCTTGCCCCAGTTAAACTCCCACCTGCCATGTGAGCGAGGAGAGAGGCTACCATCCACCTAGTGCTTGGGTCACTCCGCAGAGGCAGGGGATGGGGAGTTAGTAAGCGGCACTCCAAGGGGAGGGAAGTTCGCATCTTGGGATCTCATCCCAGGCCACCCCCAGTTGCCAGCCTTGTCCAGGGTGCAGGTGTGGGTGGCATCATGGTCTATGGACATGAGGCGGATGAGCCATCATTTCAGCCACGGGCCTCCTTGAGTCCAGAACCTTCCTCCCCACTGCTAGCCCCTTCCACAGGGACCCCTGGATGCTGTCTGTGGAGCCTTTTCTCTGAAGGGGCAGTGCTGGCTCTGCTGGGTCCTGCTTGGGGAAGACGATCGCGTGTCTCACAAAGCTGGGCGGCCCGTCTTTAAGGGCCTTTGGTTTTAATGGCTAGACTTTTAACTGTGCCCCATCCACGGCCCCTGGCAGGGAGTTCCCGTGGTGACACCTCCTGGAGCCCTTTCTCAGTGATCACCGGGGCAGACATGGGAGGAAGGGGACAGCTGCAGCCGCGGCAGAAGTTCAGTCCCCCGAGCTCACTCATCCTCGGCTGCCATTTGTCTCCTTTCCTCAAAAATAGCTGATGTCGACGCACCGGTTTCATGGCCCAGCCTATCCCAGCCTGGCCCACGACGGCCAGGTTTCATGTGTGCCGCCTCCCTATGTGGAGAAAGATTACCTTCCGGTGTAATTTTTCTCTCCTGCCCCGTCCTGGCCTTGCTTCACAGAGCCTTGAGTGTCTGGACTCCACCGGAAGAGGACTAGACCCCCGTCTCCATATTAGTCCATTTTCACACTGCTGCTAAAGACATACTCGAGACCGGGCAATTTACAAAAGAAAGAGGTTTGATGGGCTTATAGTTCCAAATGGCTGGGGAGGCCTCGCCATCACGGTGGGATGCGAAGGGCACTTCTCACATGGTGGTGGCAAGACAAGAATGAGAACCAAGTGAGAGGGGTTCCCCTTGTAAAACCGTCAGATCTTGTGAGACGTATTCACTACCACGAGAATAGAATGGGAGAAACGGCCCACACGATTCAATGACCTCCTACCAGGTCCCTCCCACAGCACATGGGAATTATGGGAGTGCAATTCAAGGTGAGATTGGGGTGGGGACACAGCCAAACCATATCAACCAGGCACGCCGTGCATGCAAGAGAAAGCCTTTACCAGGCCAGGCTCCGGTTCCTGAAGCCCCGCTGCCCCTCCAGCCCATTCCTGCTCGGCCCTGTGATCATGGCTCCCACAGCCAGAAGGGCAGCTGAGCCCTGCTTCCCTAACCGGCCAACAAGGCACCATCCAGTCTTCCGCAGCTGACGCACACATGTGTTTCTGTGGAGGGAGCACAGATACCACCTGTTGGACTCACTGGGAGGTCAGGGTGCCAGCCGGCCCCACCCGCTTTGGCCTTCTCACCTTGAGCCACTGAATGGGAGGAGCTGGTATGAGCCCCTTATCAGCCGAGGAGGCAGCAGGCAGGGTCACTGCAGGCATCTGGGCACAGGGGAGCAGGGTGAGGCTGCTCTGTTCCCACCCACCCCAGCTCCTGGGATCCTGAGGAGGGAAGCAGAAGGGAGTGGCCATTGTCGTGACCTTACCATGGCCCTGTTCTTGCGTTCCCAGGTCAACCTGGCCTATGCCTACGAGACCAAGGATGCACTGTGCTTGGTCCTGACCATCATGAACGGGGGCGACCTGAAGTTCCACATCTACAACATGGGCAACCCGGGCTTCGAGGAGGAGCGGGCCTTGTTTTACGCGGCAGAGATCCTCTGCGGCTTGGAAGACCTCCACCGTGAGAACACTGTCTACCGGTGAGTGGGGCCACCAGGCCTTCCAAGTGTAAGTCCGAGGGGGTGAGGCCAGCCCCTCCACACCCTCAGGCAGGTGCTCGCTGTCTCTCTGGAAATCAGCCCTGATCAGCACTAGGGGAGGGCGCAGAGTCAGACAGACTTTTCACTCCAGGAACCTGGTCCCCGGCACCCAGGAAGCAAGGCGGGCCGCCCGCTGGCCAGTGTTCCCCCGCCTCCAAAGCTTAGGGAAGCCAACAAGTGAAATGGTGTTCCCCAAACTGACTGCTCCTTCAAGTCAAGGACGGGCCCCAACCACTGCTCTCTCCAGTCGCCTCCATCCCAGCACCCAGGGAAGCTCGGCGGGGGTGGGGGGCCTGGTGGCCACTATCTAAAATCAGCCCCGGGAAGATCTGGGTGCACCCCACGCTGTCTTCAGCCTGCTCTGGTCTTCACCCTTCTCCCCACCCACCTCAATCCCACAATGATCTGGACATTGTAGGGCCAGGAGTCCAGATTCCTCTAACAGTGAGCAGTGCCCTTCAGATTTTTCTCCCAGTCCTGAAAGAATTTTGAAAATCTCAGTGCTGCTACATTTTAAGTAGACAGTTGAAATATTCCATCGTATTGAAATAGTAGCAATTTTTGATATTTTGAAATTGAACAGTTATATCACACTCTTCAAGGGATCCAGTGGAGTCTCTAGTTGCTGTAACGAATGCACTTGGATTTATCCAAAAAATGCACAGAAAGCTCTCTAATGATGAGGAATTTTCTATCATTTCCTTCACTCTCTCCATCCCCCCCAAGAATGTCAGTAATACATTTTTTGCCTGAAAGTCTTTCATTGCTGAGCATACATCTCTGAAACAAACATATGGATACGTATAAGAGTTTTTGAAATTCCCTTTGACCATAAGGCTCTAAGTGTTAAAATAACTTCTCTGGCTGGGCATGGTGGCTCACACCTGTAATCCTAGCACTGTGGGAGGCTGAGGTGGGTGGATCACCTAAGGTCAGAAGTTCAAGACAAGCTTGGCCAACATGGTGAAACCCTGTCTCTACTAAAACTACAAAAAGTAGCCAGATGCGGTGGCATGTGCCTGTATCCCCACCTACTTGGGAGGCTGAGGCTGAAGAATCAATCACATTAACTTAGAGGTTGCAGTGAGCCAAGATTGCCACTGCACTCCAGCCTGGGCAACAGAGTGAGACCCCGTGTCAAAAATAAAATAAAATAACTTCTTCTATCGAGTTGCCATTGTAATTAGTAGTAGATCTCATTTCTAATCAGTCCTTTGGAGCCGGGGGTTTTGACATCTGGTGTGGGGTGCTACAGTCATATTCCGGAGAGGAGGAGGCTGCTTTTCTTCTGTGACTTGGGAGAAGAGTTATTGAGAAAGGGCAGGTGGGTGGGAGATCCCAAAAGATGCCAGGACAGAGCATCATGATGTGAAGAAATCCAGACCCTTAAAACTGCAGGCAGGAGGGAACCCCCTGGTCAGTCCTAGCAGAACCCCGACACACAGCCCAGTTGGAAGACCTTTGCAGTGGAGCTCATCTTGGGAGCCCAAGAAGGGCTTAGAAACAAGAAAGAATGGTCTGATGACATGCCCTTCCCCCTATACCATCTCCCCATTTATGTTTTTGTTTTGTTTTCATTCAAGTGAAAAGAAAGTCAGAAAATTTTCCCTAAGGGTTGAAAAAAGAATTCTCCACTCGATTGCCTTTTATTTAAAAAGAAAAAAAAAAAAAGCCCTCCAAGTTCTAGCTCCTCTTCTTCCAGGGGGAGAGAGACCACAGTGCCTCCTCTCTGGCTGTAACCATTTGCCACAGGCTTTCTCTGGGCTCGGTTCTGACCAGTGCCCACTAATGAGCTGCCATGCTAGCCTGGTGGCAGCTGGCTTGTTGAGATGATGGCTCCTGCCCTTGTTTGGAATTAACACATCAAAAGAATGCCGTTTAAGTAATAGCAACAAAAGTATTTTGTGAAAAATAAGGATACACAAACACCAATTATCACTTGGTGAGGCAGACTGGCTGGATTTGGGTACATTAACCACTCCGCGTGAGGACAGCTGCCATCAGTTAAATAAACAAAGCTGGGTAGTTGAGAACTGGAGCCTCCATCCAGATCCTGTATACTGTTTGCCCCACGGCTTACCTGAGTTGCACGCACTCTCCTGTTGGCTGTTCTTCACCCATAGAGAAGACCTTTGCCTATAAAACCATCTCCTCTGCTGCCTCTCCCCGAATCCTGGGAATGCAGAGACTCCCTTTCTTGTGAGCAAGGTCCTGTCATCAAGAGAAGAGATGTTAGGGACAGGATGAGGCAGCCACACCTATGCTGTGCCCGTGGCTGTGCTTTCTCCCAGCTGTAGCATAACCGGAGGTGGGGAATGTGCCAGTCTCCAGCAGGCCCCATCTTAAAGGGGGTCTTTTTCCTATGGCTCCTCCCTCTCCCGTCACTCACAGGCCCTGCTCTGCCTTCAAAGCATCCTGAGACCTCCAGGGTCTTCCCAGCCCTCGAGGGGCTCTGTTACTCAGCCAGAAGTATCCTCAGCCCTGGAGTCATTGATGTGTGAACAGGGGCCATGACTGGCCTTTTCCTAACTTTCCCAGTCACTCTCCAGGGTTGGGAAATGCCTGTGGCAAACAGCAGCCTTGCTTTCAATTACTGGAAGGAGAGAAATTAGCTGAAGATCATTTTGACTCAAACCAGACAGCCTGAGCCACAAGGTGGGGAGGAAACACCCCATGGCCACCCAGGCCTGGTTAGCCCGAGGAGTCCACCTAGATGCCAGTGCATCCTAGCTGCCCAGAATGCCCACACTCTGATGCTTATTGTTTTTCCTTTCAGAGATCTGAAACCTGAAAACATCCTGTTAGACGATTATGGTAAGTCTTCCTTTCCTACTAGGTAGCTGAGGCGAGCATCGAAACCCAGAGAAAGCAAAGGGCCTCCCAGGGACTCAGAGAGGGCTGGGGAGACTGACCACTCCCACTGCTCAGTGCTGGGTACCTGGGGAAGGGGCAAGGCTGTGGGTGTGGACAGAGCTCCTGCTTGGTGAGCAGGCAGTGTTCAGAGAGACTTTGAAACTCCCTTTGAACATCAGGCTCTAAGTGTTAAAATAACTTCTGGCCGGGCACGGTCTCTGCAGTGCACCGAACAAGGAGTCCAGAATTTTAGAGATGCTAGGCAAATACTTGACTTTTACCAGCGTCTCCACCTCTCATCTTGTTTGTGAAATGGAAACAGAGCATCCTGCCCTGCCCACCCAGAGGGAAGAGGGCGGTGGAGAGGCTTTTGTAGGACGCTTGAGGGGGAATTGCCGGTCAGCGTAGCCAGCTGTGAATGTCTTAGGCATTATGTGTGTGCATGACCATCGTCATTTCCTCTTGGCCATGGGCACTGAATAACAAGAACAGCCACAGCAGCCCTCACAGGTGTTTAGCCTCACACCTGGAAAATAGTTTCTATGCCTTCCTTTTTTCTTTTTTTTTTGAGACAGAGTCTCGCTCTGTTGCTCAGGCTGGAGTGCAACAGCATGATCTCAGCTCACTACAACGTCTGCCTCTTGGGTTCAAATGATTCTCCTGCCTTAGCCTCCTGAGTAGCTGGGATTATAGGCATGCCCCACCACACCAGGCTAATTTTTTTTTTTTTTTTTTTTTTGAGAGGTAGTTTTGCTCTTGTTACTCAGGTTGGAGTCCAGTGGTGCCGTCTTGGCTCACTGCAACCTCTGCCTTCCGGGTTCAAGCGATTCTCCTGCCTCAGGCTCCTGAGTAGCTGGGATTATAGGCATATGCAACCACGCCTGGCTACTTTTTGTGTTTTTAGTAGGAATGGGGTTTCACCATGTTTGCCAGGCTGATCTCAAACTCCTGACCTCAAGTGATCACAAAGTGCTGGGATTACAGGCATGACCCAGCATGCCTGGCAAGTTTCCTTTGATCTGACTAGATCTTCCCATCTGCACAGAGAAGGGCAGGGCAGCATCTCTGTGCCCATTTTACAGATGGCAAAACTGAGCCGTAGAGGAGCCAGCCTGCCAAAGTCACCCAGCAGATCAGTGGGGAGCTGAGGGCAGAAAATGGATCTCCTCCCAGCAGGCCCCAGACCCTGGCAGCCCCCAGTAGAGGGAGGGGAAAAAGCGGGTCGCTAATGACCTGAGGAGAGGTCTGCGGGGGATGCTGCCCTGTGCGGGGTGCTCGGAGGGTCCAGGCCTGCCGCCCCTCTCTGGATGAGCGTGGAGCCTCCCTTGGTCTCAGAACCAAGCCCACATTGCTCCTCTCCTGTCCTGTCAGCCGCCACCGAGCCAGGGCGTTCACACGGCTCCAGCCTGGCAGGGTCCCTGGCACTGGCCCTGGCTGATATCTAGGCTGGAGGGATGGGGGTGGGAGTGTCCCTTCCTGATGGGTAAGTATGGCCCAGGTGGGCCATGGGAGGGACAAAGGCGAGGTGGAGCTCAGCTGGGTGCCTCCTGCCCTGGGGTCAGTCGTGGTCTGTGAGTTCAGGTTCATCTCCAGGCCAGGCCAGACGTTTCCCCTTCTCGTTTCTCCAAAGTGAAAAACAACCAACCTCCAGAGACTGACAAGGCAGGTCTGGGAGCTGCTTCCCAAATTGTTTTATAATTTTTTCCCCTTAAGCAAATTGTTGCAGAATGCCAGGAGAACCTCACATTTTTCCCATGAAGTAATCCCAGAACCAGGCCAAGATTCTCTGTGACCTCAGGCTTCCAAGAAGCCCATTCGGCCTTTAAACAGGCAGGTCGGTCAGCGTCCAGCCAGGCCAGGCGTCCTATTGTGTCTCTATGTTCTGCTCCTGAAGAGTGGCCATTTTCCTGTGTCCTCCCACTCCTACACGCTCCCAAGGGTCTTGTGGTCACCCCGAGATGGCAGATGAGAATGCCGAGAACTTGTGGGCCTTGCCCAAGGGCACACAGCAAGGCCAGGTGTCCATGCGGCTGTTCCAGTGACCCACTGACCCTGCTGTCCCCTTCAGGACACATTAGGATCTCAGACCTGGGCTTGGCTGTGAAGATCCCTGAGGGAGACCTGATCCGCGGCCGGGTGGGCACCGTTGGCTACATGGGTGAGTGCCAGGGCCACCTCTGTTCATCACACCCTGATACCGACTGGAGCTGCCCCTGCTTTCCACCAGCCGAGCCCCCAGAGCCCACCCACAGAGCCTCTCACCTCTTCATGCACTGCTGATCACACGCAGAGTCACAGTCTCTGCAGGGCTGCTGGGGGGTGGCCTTAGCCAGGATGAGGGGGAGCACAGGGGCCCCAGATGTAAGGACTGCTCTGAGCTCTCTGTACTGCCCAGCCCCCAGCCCCCGCTGTGTCCAAAGCCAAGCCACTCTTAGGGGTCGGAGCCTGGCACACAGCACTGCTAGGGGAGGTCACATTGAAGCTGGGGTCTGGGAGGAGAGACCCTTGAGAGGAAGGAGGTAATTCAGAAGAGCCCCCAAATGAGAGGCATGCACAGCTGCTGTGTCACCAAGCATGATTCCAGTAGAGAGCAACCTTGGGCTCCTGCCACTTTTCCTCAGCCTGCTTTGAGACCAGCACCCTGGGGGTTGTGAGGGAGAGACCCAGAGTTAAGTCCTGTGCCCTAGAATCCCCCAGCCAATTGGGGGCACACCCTAGCCTTCCTTCTGCACACTTCACATACCTACCCTCCTTCCCCTGAGAGGTAGGGGCCCCAGAGAGCTCCGAGAATCAGGCACACTGCTGCCCTCTGGCCAGGCTGGTGCCAACAGCAGCTGCATGGGAGGGGTACTTTGTCTCTGATGCTAGAGGTCCTTTTCAGATTGCATGACATTTGGCAACCTGTAGGGTGTGTGTCTGTGTGTATGTGAGTGTGTGTGTGCCCACGTGAGTGCTGATGGATGATTGATAGGGAGGTAGGCGGGTGGGTGCATGGATGGATGTGATAGCTGAGGGCTGGCTGGATGATAGATCTGCCCACCTGTGTGTGCTTTTCCCTGGGTCTCCTTTTGCACAGTGTTGCAGGCATCTGTCTGTCCAGGCTCGCCTGTGCAAACCAGCACGTGTGTGGATGCACTTTCCTTCAGACAGGTGTGGGCTGATGATGTAGAACTCTCTTTTTTGTATTTCTGTGGTGAATCCTTAATTCAGTTTATCAAAGTGGTAGAGAAGACACAGCAAGAGATTATTTGAATTACAGATAAATGTAAGATCATCTTTAATTGGGGTGGATACACCTTTATTCATTGAAACAAGTATATGGATAGTGCCTGTTCTGTGCCAGGTGTCATGCTTGTTACAGTAGTGAATAAAGTAGCTCATGTTGTAGGTGAGGAGACATCAAGAGTGCAAGACACTCTCACCCACGGTGGTCAGAGTTCTAAAGCTACAATCAGAGTCCTTCGGGGCCACAGAGGAGTCATCAGGGCAGGCTCCCTGGAGGAGGTGGTGTTCACAGCCGTTGGTGGGTAGGAGTTGGTGGGGGCCAGCGTCCCTGCCATGAAACTCCAGGCCTTCTGTGAGCAGTCCACCAGCTGTCTCACCCCTCCTCACTCTGCTCTCCTCTCCTCTGCCCCCAGCTCCAGAGGTCCTGAACAACCAGCGGTACGGCCTGAGCCCCGACTACTGGGGCCTGGGCTGCCTTATCTATGAGATGATCGAAGGCCAGTCACCGTTCCGCGGCCGCAAGGAGAAGGTGAAGCGGGAGGAGGTGGACCGCCGGGTCCTGGAGACCGAGGAGGCGTACTCCCACAAGTTCACAGAGGAGGCCAAGTCGATCTGCAAGATGGTGAGCTCCTGGTGGTCAGACACCACCCTCGAGCTGGTGGTGCCCCTCCCTGGGCCTGGCCCCAGTCTGTCCCCAGAACAGCACACAGGCTGAAGGGACAGGGGTCTGAGCACGGTAGGGTGTGGGGTGGTGGTGATGCCCTCCAAGCTAGAGCCTAGGGCACTCCTTGCTGTGGACTGGGGTGGTCAGTGGAAGCTTCCAGGAGAAAGCCTGGGCGGGGCAGGGACACCCATGAACCGAGGGAAGGGGGTGAGGGGAACAGGGTGGAACGTGCTCACATCCAGCCTGTGGGGCGTCCATACAGGGCGGAGAAGAGGTTTGTGAACTGGCGCCCCAGACACAAAGCGACCTTGGGCCAGGCCCCCCCCGCCCTTGGGCCTCCTGCTCCCTCCAACTCTGGATTCCAAGTGTTGGCTTAAGACAAAGGGCTGCATGGGATGGGGGTGATGACTTCAGTCTTTGAACAGCTTATGACAAAGTTTTCCACCACTAGATGGACTGCTGGTCACGCCAGCCCGGCTTCTGCATGGCAGGGTCTAGGGATAGTGAGGTCTGAGCCACCCAAAGGAAGGGCACTATGGGAGTGACAATTACACACGCTGGGAGGGCAGGGCCAGGTGTGGGAACTGGAAGCCAGATAAAGGAGTGACAGGAGCCACGGGAAGTGTGGGATATGGGAGTGGAGTCACCCGTGCACCCTGGCCCTGGGCCACCCATGCTGACCATCAGGCCCTTCCCTGGGAACCAGGGCTAGTGGCTTTGTGAGGAGACGGCCACTCCCTGCTCCCGCCTGGCTCTCAGCCCTCAAGTCCCGCCCTTGGGGCCCTCCTCCTTATGGTGCTGAGCATAGCTGTGCAGGCACCCCTGCTGCAAGCAGCTGCCCTCTAATGCCAGCCTCACAGGGACAGGAAGGGCCGGAGTGCCCGGCTCCACACCTGTGAGCCACAGCCTTCCTCTCCTCTCCCTGGAGCCCCGCACACCCAGAGCCTCAGACGGGCAGGCCACGCCTGGGGGGCCGCTCTTCCCACCCCTCTACCTCCGCAGGGACCTTGAGGGCAGGCTCAGCGTGTGCATTGACAACCCAGGCTGGAGTTTAGGAAGGAACAGGCCCAGAAGCTGATTAAAAGTCGCAATGCTTCTGCTCAGGAAGGCCTGAGGGTGCACTGCCAGCAGCCCCAGGAGCGTCTGGCTGGGCTCCTCACCCTGGTGGCCCCTCTCCTGCAGCCAAACACCAACCTTATCCTCACATCACAGAGTCATGGGAAGGCTTGTGTGTGCACAGCAGACCCACACCCAAATCCCACAGCTGTCGGCCTGCCGTGCCACTGGGGCCTCAGAGAAAGCCACACGGTCATCGAAGCCAGGGCTAGGGTGTGGGGGCCGGAGGAGCAGTGCGGCACTGGTCAGGTAAATGGAAACGTGGGCTCCAGCCATACTTGGCTGTGTTATCAGGAGATCTCTATCAGGTGCCACCAAACTAGACAAGGAAAAGGGGGTCAGAGCATCACCCTATGTCCCAGGTCAGGGTCAGGCATTCAGAGAAGCAGGTCTTGAGACATCTCAAGAGGGATGTGGGATGTACTGAGAGGGTGACAAGGAGGAGAGGGTCCCAGCCCTATTTTGGGACCCCTGTCACCCACCTTGGCCCCCAGCTTTGGGGCTGGCATCTCCTGCTGCAGCCTGGACCAGGGTGCTGCTGTCCCTCTGCTGCCCCCTGGTGGACACTGAGAGAAAGCCTGCTGCTCTCGGAGGACCTGTCCCGTGGGTATAAAACCACTGGCCTCTGGCCTCTGGCCTTGCTGCGGCTTCTCTTACAAATGATCTTGGGTCTCAGCGTCGTCTCAGTCCAGCATCTAGGCCTCCCCTGTACCCTTCAGCTGGTGGCAACTCAGGACACTGCAGGGCCTGACTTGTCAGGAGACCTCACAGGCCCCGGACCCATTTCTAGGCTCTGGTGTCTCCAGCCCTGCCTGCCTCAGAGGGCCCCTCCACAGTAAGTGAGGAAGCCGGCCTCTGGCCCCCCGATCTGTCCCCCATTCCATCTTGCAGCAATAGCACCAGCTCCCCCTCCAATGGAGCCCAGAAATTCATGCCTCTCACCTCCTTGTCCCCTGAGCCCAGTCCATGGGCCTAGACCTCAGTCTCCATCTTCCCCAGGATTCTGCTCAGTCCCAGCACTGGGCCTTAGTCCCCCTCCAGCTCCCTCTCTTTCCCTTCAGCCATCTTAGTCTCACTTGTTCTTCCAGCCCATCCATACTCCTCCAGGAGGCCCACTCTGCCTGCCCCACCCACCCCAGCTTATACCTTCCCTTACTCTCACTTCTCCTGGTCTCCACCTGGTAGCATGGTTGCAAACTCTTTACCTGATGACATGGCTGCAGACTGCTGACTGTATGCTGGGGTTTCAAATGGCAGCATATAGGTGGGTGTTTTGTTCAACCTGCACACGGTTTTCAAAAGGAGTAAATGATAGGTTCATTGCCAAGATTTAAAAATGAGGAGATTTCATATAATCTCCTGGATTTTCTGGCTTCTCTTGAAAAAAAAGCAGAAGCTCCAGGCCCTGGCTGCCGTCCCACCTGGCAGGAGCTGGCGCGCAGCCTGGCCTAGCCCACCCAGCCCAGCCCTCGCCTTTCCCATCCTTGTTTGTGACACCTTCCTGGCCAGCCACCACAGCCCTGCGGCAGGAGCCTCGCCTCTGAGGAACTGCTCAGAACAGCGAAGCGCCTGGGCCAGGCCAGCCCAATGCCCTGAGCCTTTGTTGGACAGTGAAGCCCCCAGAGAAGGAAGCAGAGGCATGAGCACCAGATCCTGAGCCACCAGCCTGCCAGTCCGTGGGGGCACTAGAGGGTGACGCTGGGAGCACCTGAGCTCTCTGCTTAGTCCTTTCAAGGATGGAAACTGATGCTGGCCCTGATGCCACCTTTGATTCCCTTGTGTGGAAGGCAGCCCTCTTCAGACCCTGAGCCCCAGGAGGCCGATCTGGCTCCACTCGCCTGGCATCCCTAGCCAGCGAAGTGTCTGCCCCACAGGGGCCAGCGGGCCGTGTACATTGAATGAATGTGAGCAAAGCGCACAGGGCACTGGCAAAAGCCAAGGCCGGGCCCCTCCCCGTGCAGGCTGCTCCCCTGGATTTTAGCCGCAAAGCAGACATTCAGAAGACAGCCACTAGATATGGGTGCAGTGCTCAGTAGGCAGGGGAGAAGCGAGAATCACGAGGCTGGGGTGCTAGGAGTGCAGGGCAGGAGCTGGGGCCCTGTGGTCGTGTGACCAGCCTTGGCCAGGTGAGGTCCCCCTCCCTGGGGGCAGCCCTCTGAGCTCATCCACAGCCTCATCCCATCTCCCCCGGCTGTCTGCTTCCACAGCCTCCCTCTCCTAGTAACCTTCCTGCCTGTTGGTTCTGATGAAGACACTCCCCTACCCTAACCATCCCTGGCTCCTACCTCCAGATGAAAATCCCACCACCTGACCTGGCCTTCAGGATCCTCCATCATCTCTCCCTGACCAGCCCCCTCCACCTGACCAGACTCTTGCACTCTCCTCCTGCTCTCTAAGTCAATTGTTGTGGGTATTCCCCAGACACACCCTGCACACCCTCCCACACTGCTTTGCTGGTGCAGTTCCCTCTACCTATATGCCCCTCCCACACCCACACCTTGAAAACCTATTTGTCCTACGAGACTCAACTCAAATACCCCTTCCCCATGCAGCTCCCCATCCAGCCCCCAGCTGGCGGCCAGCCATGCCCCCTGACCCTGAGCTGGAGGCCAGCCATGCCTCCAGCCCCGGGTGCTCCATCTGTATCAGCTTGACACGTCCTCTGAGCACCATCTGCCTCCCATGAGTCTCAGCGCTCCTAGAGGCCAAGTCCTTTGGCGGTGTCCTCTCTCTATCAGGAAGGGGCTTGCTCCCAGGAGGTACAAGTCTTCAAGTTAGCTGAGTACATAAACGAGAGAGAGCTATCCATGCAGTCCTTGCCTTTTGTTGCTTGTCCTATGCAGAAGAGGTGACATTGACTTGACACCCATGAAGGGGTGCCCACCATAACCCAGGAATTAGGTCTATAGTCCTGAGAGAAACAGATCCGATTCCTGCCCTTCTGGCCCATGCAGGCATCTAGCCATGCTGGGAACGTGTGGCCACAGATGCACGCCCAGGCTGAGGTAGCCCTGAAAACAAGACCTTTGCAGGGAGGAGCAGTGTCCTGGGTTCCTGCTCATGGTGCAGACACCGTGGAGGCAGGATGTCTGTGGGGAGGAGAGGCCCCGCAGACGTGGCTTCATAGGGCTCTCTCTGTTGCAGCTGCTCACAAAAGATGCGAAGCAGAGGCTGGGCTGCCAGGAGGAGGGGGCTGCAGAGGTCAAGAGACACCCCTTCTTCAGGAACATGAACTTCAAGCGCTTAGAAGCTGGGATGTTGGATCCTCCCTTCATTCCAGATGTGAGTAGCCCCCCCCAGCCCCTAGCAGCTCCCCTCGAAGTGTGCCCAGGGCTGTGCCCCATCGCCACCTCACAGTGAGCTGGGCAAAGGCACATTGTGTCTTTGTGAGGACCAAAGAGTCCCCTCGGCCACTCCTCGCCCACGCTGCAGATGAACTTCACGCCAGGCAGTGCGGAAGAGGCACGGGCCAGGGAGCCAACACTGGCTGTCCAGAGACTGCAGCCTGGGGGACCTGGGCAGATTCCTTCTAAGCTTCAATTTTCTCCCTGTCCAGTGAAATCAGTAACACCCATGCCTCCCACCTTCCTGGGAGATTTGCAAGTTAAATGAGGACTGAATGGAGAATGCTTTGTCATTGAGGGCCACTCCGTTCAGCTCAGCTTGACCAGCATGCATGCATTGAGCACCTACTATTGACGCCAGGTTCTGGGCCAGGCAGGAACCAAAAGGCCCCTCCCCCAGTAGCTCAAACTGCAGGGAGTCGCATCTTCCCAGGAGGTCCCCAGGTCCCCCAGTCAGTATGTGAGGCCAGAATCCAGCCGAGGTAGAGCTGTCCTTGAAAGCCCCTACATGGTCTGTAAATCACGGGCTCTCAGGGGTCAGAGGCCCAAGACAGCCAGACCTGGCAGAGGCTGGGTGATCTGTGTGGAATCATGCTGGGCTTCCGGGACCTGTTCTGTGTAAAGTCAGAGAGTCGGAGCCAGGAAGGCCTGCTGTGCCCCAGCTCCTTCCATGCTCCCATAGATGACCCCTGGCTGGGGTGGGGCTGGGCCGGGGACTGTGGAGGCCATGGGAGCAGCAGTGTGCTGCAGCTGAATTGCTCCATCTCCGGAGAGTGCATTTACACATCTCTTCCCAATTCCGTGTCCAGTGGCTTCGCATCAGTAGCTTACAGTAGACCCCGGTGGGGGCATCTACACCGTAGCAATCTGCAAATGCCACAAATCAGGGCAACCCCATCCCCCTCCCCCAGAACCAGTGGTTATCATTTACCAATACAGTGGGAGTGGGTGGGGACAGCCCTTGGAACTCTGGCACCCCCTGTAGGTGGGGATCCCGTGGTCCTCTGGGACAGCAGCCAGCTTGGGAAGCTGCTGGGTGCGGGTCAGTGTTCATGGCAACCACACCACAGACACCGTCCAGCCAAGGATGGCATCCGTGTGATGGGTGATCAGGGAATACTTTCTGGGAAGCACCAGGGCCACTGCGAATATAAAGAGTAGATCGGGCACAGTGGCTCACGCCTGTAATCCCAGCACCTGGGGAGGCTGAAGAGGGCAGATCACTGAGATTAGGAATTCAAGACCAGCCTGACCAACATGGTGAAATCCCGTCTCTGTTAAAATACAAAAACTAACCAGGCGTGGTGGTGGGTGCCTATCATCCCAGCTACTTGGGAGGCTGAGACAGGAGAATCGCTTGAACCCAGGAGGCAGAGGTTACAGTGAGCTGAGATTGCGCCACTGCACTGCAGCCTGGGCGACAGAGCAAGACTCCGTCTCCAAAAAAAAAAAAAAAGTCACTGAATGCTACAGACTCAATCTATGGATCGCCTTGAGCAGGCATGGGGAGAATGCTAATCACAGCATCGCTGTCAACCCTGGCTGCCTGGGGAACCACCTGGGGAGCAGGAACAACTCTTTCCTTGGATCCAGTCCCCGGGAGTCGGGAATAAGACTTGGGCTTCGGGTTATTTGAAACCTCCCTAGGTGATTCTGGTGTGCAGCCAGGGGTGAGAGTCACTCTTACGGGAAGTTCCACGTGCAGGGAGTGTGTTGTTTGTTGTTTGCTTGTAGTGTTGAGGGCTTTGGGAGTGGCCACTACTTGGTATCCCAGGAAACCGCATAGAGTGAGCAGATGAACATCACAGTTGTGCCATTGGGCTGAGGTCCGAAATTGGAGAGGACATGGCCACCCAGACGGGGATGTGGCAAAGGTCTGGAACCAGGTGGCCATCTTTGTGGCCTCTGGGCTGCCTGCTGCTATGGTGATGGCTGAGATTAGTCACGACAGTGGAACTATGCCTCTACCTTCCAGCACACTCCAGGCCCCCCCGGCCCCAGGGAGACCCGTGGTACACAAAACAGTTCATTGTTTCCTTCATGGGACTTCCAATCTGAAGAGGAGGAGGGGTGTCGGCGAAAATCCTTAAATAGAAGTAGAAATGCGAGTCACAGGAGAAGAGAACTGGTGGCCGTGGGGAAGACGGGAGAGAGTGGGGCCTCCACGCGGAGCTGCCTGGGCACAGCTGGAGAAAAGCACCCGGAAGCAGCGTGTGGAAGGAGGCGGCTCTGAGGGTCGGGCCGGCCAACTGTTCTGCTTTGCCTGGGACTGTCCTGCTTTTAGCACTAAAGTCGTTTGTCTTGGGGAAACAGGGACAGTTGGTCACCCTGGCAGTGACTCTGGCTGCCTTGAATCAGGACATTAAGAGGATGAGGTAACAGAGCCCCCCAGAGTGCACAGCTTGACATGGTGCACAGGGCAGCCCACCAGAGCCCCCCCCGCCCACACCATGCCATGTACCCTGTGGCCCAGGGCCTCTGTTCCTGGCATCTGAGGCCTCAGGTGAGCAAAGGTTGCAGGCCCTACCGTGTGCAGCCGCTGTGGGCTGGGGACTTTGCCTTTTCCTCGCTGGCTCTCCTGAGGCTGTATGCCAGCCCCCCACAATTGTCCCCACCAGCACCCCACGATCGTCCCCACCAGCCCCCATGGTTATCTGTCCCCACACCACTGTTGGGGCTGCTGCCAGGTTCCTAAACCACAAGCAGCGTTAGCACCATCAGCTTTTTCACATCCATTGGCTCTTTTTAAAATAAAAATCAATGTATTTTAAAAGGAAACCTTTCCAAGGAGATGATAGCCATGAAAGTGGGGTTTGGGTGTGCCAAGTAACTTTCTGTTCCATTACAGATTTTTTAAATGCGCTCTTTTTTTATTTTTTGAGACGGAGTCTCGCTCTGTGGCCCAGACTGGAGTCCAGTGGCATGATGTAGGCTCACTGTAGCCTCTGCTTCCCAGATTCAAGCGATTCTCTTGCCTCAGCCTCCCAAGTAGCTGGGACTACAGGCACCCGCCACCACACCTGGCTAGTATTTTTAGTAGAGATGGGATTTCACCACATGGGCCAGGCTAGTCTCAAACTCCTGACCTGGTGATCTGCTCACCTCAGCCTCCCAAAGTGCTGGGATTACAGCCACCGCACCCAGCCAAAATACACTGATTTCTTAATGTTCCTCTGGAAGCCACCCAGGGCCAGCTTCATGAGCCTCACCTGGGCACCACCTGGGCACCCTGGGCCCCACACCTGGCTCAGTGCCTTCTGTTGCTGTCTTAAAATTCTCAGTGTCGAACGCAGGGCCCAGCATTTTCATCCAGCACTGGTGTGTGAATGATGCGGTCTTGCTTCCAGCTAAAAGTCCGCTGAGTTCCACAGTGGCGTGAAGCCCGTGGGAGCTAGAGGAGTCGCAGTTCTTCAACTGGACGTTCCTGCCCCCATCCCTGCTTCCGCCCACGTGCACTTGGGCCCATGGTTGGCTCTGCTGGGGATGGCACAGCCTCAAGCCTTGAGCTGGAGACCAGAGCAGACCAGACGGGAGAGTTCAGAAAGCAGCCAGCCCTGAGACCATTGCTAGAAACTTCCTGGCATGGCAGAGCCCACACTGAGCTGGTGCACTGATTCACAACCTTCAAGTAGCCAAATGTCAGGAGACTGTGGGCAGGAGGTGGCCTCTACCCTCCAGGGACAGATATGTCACCAGGTCGGGGGCTTCCTTGGCACCCCACCCAGAGCCATCTCTATAAAGACCTCCAGAGCCCCTGGGAAGCTTCCCCGCACCAATCTTGAGCTCTTAGAGGGCAGGGTCCACCCAGGTTCATCTCTGCCCTGGTCCAGAGCAGGCCCCCAGTGCCCAGTTGAGGGGCGAGTGAGGTAAAGATATGCCCACCGTCGTAATACCAGCTCCCAGTTACGGGCGCCAGGCTTGGCGGCCAGCACTGACAGCAGTCCTGTGGCCCAGGCACCTCTGTTATCCCCATTTTGCAGGTAAGGAACCAGGACACAGGCCTCAGGGGATATGAGACTTCCCCAAAACTCCTAAGCCCCACTGCTGGGACTCCAGCCCACGTCTGTCTGGCTGCAGAGCCTGGGTGCTAAACCCCAACCCCTGGCTGCTCCTTCTGTGAGAAGGGCAGGAGGTGTTCCTGAGAGAGCTGTGCTGAGCACCCCATGGGGGTTCT
>PVKP010035521.1:0-23237 GCA_004027715.1 Plecturocebus donacophilus | reverse complement strand
CACCCAAAAAAAAGCCCAGGTCCAGATGGGTTCACAGCCGAATTCTACCAGATATACAAAGAGGAGCTGGTACCATTCCTTCTGAAACTATTACAAACAATCCAAAAGGAGGGAATCCTTCCCTAATCATTTTATGAGACCAACATCATCCTGATACCAAAACCTGGCAGAGACTCAGCAAGAAAAGAAAACTTCAGGCCAATATCAATGATGAACATAGATGCAAAAATCTTCAATAAAATACTGGCAAACCGATTGCAACAGCACATCAAAAGCTTATCCACCATGATCAAGTAGGCTTCATCCCGGGGATACAAGGCTGGTTCAACATACCCAAGTGTATAAACGTAATTCACCACATAAACAGGACCAAAGACAAAAACCACATGATTATCTCAATTGATGCAGAGAAGGCCTCTGACAAAATTCAATAGCCCTTTATGCTAAAAACCCTCAATAAACTCGGTATTGATGGAACATATCTCAAAATAATAAAAGCTATTTATGACAAACCAACAGCCAATATACTGAATGGGCAAAAACTGGAAGCATTCCCTTTGAAATCTGGCACTAGACAAGGATGTCCTCTCTTACCACTCCTATTCAATATAGTATTGGAAGTTCTAGCCAGAGCAATCAGGCAAGAAAAAGAAATAAAGGGTATTCAAATAGGAAAGGAGAAAGTCAAATTGTCTCTATTTGTAGATGACATGATTGTATATTTACAAGACCCCATCATCTCAGCCCAAAATCTCCTGAAACTGATAAGCAACTTCAGCAAAGTCTCAGGATACAAAATGAATGTGCAAAAATCACAAGCATTCCTATACACCAATAATAGGCTTAAAGAGAGCCAAATCAAGAATGAACTGCCATTCACAATTGCTGAAAAGAGAATAAAACACGTAGGAATAAAACAAACAAGGAATGTAAAGGACTTCTTAAAGGAGAACTACAAACCACTGCTCAACAAAATAAGAGAGGACACAAATAGATGGAGAAACATTCCATGTTCATGGTTAGGAAGAATCAATATCGTGAACATGGACATACCCAATCAGCTCAAGGCAGGGCCAGGCCCAGGAACCAGTGCATCCATTCCTAGTCCAGTACGTTTTCTTCTTTTGAAACGAAGGCAGGTCTGAATCATTTGATGGTCCTGTTGTTTGGCAACACCTATTCATCCTAGGAAAATGATTGTATTTGTGCAGAATGCTCACAATTTTTTAAATTAGAAAGCTGAAATTTCTAGCCTAGCAACTTCTGATCATCCAAAATGAGCTATGAAAAGTATTCTGAGAAAACCACAAAAAAGTCTTGGGGCAGAACTAGAAGACATAAACACACATTTTAAGAAGCAATGTTCACTATGAGAGAGAACTTTCTATCAAGGAAAGTGGTCTATCAGTGTCTTCAAAAGGAGCCTGGAACACAGCAGAGGCCTGACAGCCACCTGCGAGAGGTGCTGGAAGCACTTCTCCTCCAACTGGGAGTTTGCTGGCCTAGAAATGGAGGACCGCATATCATCACCCAATGCCAGGCCTGAAGCCAGAACACCATGAAATAATTAAATATGTTCTTGACCTTAGTGATATTATGGTGTGATGGCTTCGGGGGAAAAAAAAGTGCTAATCTTAAGCATCTACCTACTGCTAATCCTTCACCAAATTTGCTAAAGGAAAATTCAATTAGTAGTTGTCTGTTTTGATTAAAATTTTATGTTTTAAATGTTGTAAGTCTTATCTATCAGGTATGTATTTTAGTCATCATTTACATTTAATCTATTGATTTCCAAGATGTTTTTCCTCATTTCTCAGAGGAGTTAAGATAGCAGGATTCTCTACATTCTGCTCTATAAAATCTCACCACTTAGCCCACCATATTTAGCATTTGGACAGGAAATGGCACTTCTCTATATACACAACCACCACCTTTGACTGGTAGCCAAGTCTGTTTGGCTACCAACAGAGGCTAGATCTTAGCTCATCAAATGACACCCCCAACTATCAACCCACACCAAAGCATGCCTCCGAGTCCTGTGTGAGCAGAGCAAAGCTAGAACCGGGAAATTCTTCTCAAGTGGCAAAAGAAAATGTGAATTCCAATTTGGGTTTTAGCCTTCCATGCCTTCATTTTGTCTGAAAAGTCAATTTGACTTGGATACTTTCTAAGGATTCTTCTAGTTCTAATATTTCAATTAATTGGATCTTATTCGATCAAATACTAAGCAAATACAACATGCCCTTTCCTAAATGTAATATCTCAAAAAACTTAAAAATTCACCAATCAAGAAGAAAATCCAGCAGCTGGATCATAACATTCACCTGGAAGCAGGAGAGCTCTTTTTCTGATAGCCTGGATTTGTGAGTTCAGGAATCAAGAGGTGGAGGCAGGAGTGGTGCAACTCATTGCCCTAGGGATCCACTGGCAAAATCTTGCTTCCTGTCCTCACTTCCTTATGCTCTGCTGGCCCATAGGTCTTAGTTCCAAAGGAAGAAATGCTTCCACCAGGAAATAGAACAATGATTCCATGGAGCTGGAAGCTAAGGCTGCTGCCTTGGCCACTTTTGGTTCCTCAAACCTCTGAATCAACAGGCAAAAGAAGGGAGTTTCTGTGCTCGCTGCAGTGACTGACCCTGACAATCATGTGGACATTGGATCACTAACCCACTATGGAAGTAAGGAAGGGTATGTCTGCGATACAGGAGAGCCCTTTCTTAGGGCATCTCTTTGTGTTACCATGCCCTGAGCTTAACATCAATGGAAAACTGCAACAACCCAACCCTGGCAGAACTAAGAATGACCTAGACCCTCCAGGAATGACAGTTTGGGTTACGGTCACTGCACCAGGTAAAGGAAACATGACCAGCTGAGCTGCTGCTGAAGGTAAAAAGAATACAGAACAGGAAGTGGAAGAAGGTAGTTATAAATGCCAGCTATGACTATGAGGCCAGTTACAGAAACAAAAACTGTCATTGCCACAAGTGCTTCCTCCCTATTTTGTTATGTCTTGTGTGTGTGTAACAGTTAATCCCACAATGAAAGTGTGTTCACCTCTTCTCTCTAGTAAGTGAGCTCCTGATGCCCCTATCCAGTAACTCCATTTCTTGGCATCACCTTTGCACACACTAATATCTTGTTTTCAAATGATTAAAAAGAAAAAGAAAAAAGAAAGATAAAAACAAAGAAAAACAAATGATTTTACATTTCTGTATTTCATATTAAAATGAAACCACAAACTCACGGCCAAAGGCACAATCTTCTCTCTCCTCTCTTCTATTACAAGGCCCTAGGGTGAATGAGGGAAGAGCAGCTCTTTTTAACCATCTAGGATTTCTTTGAAGAAATCCACAGGAGCCCTCCCTTGATGATGTCACTAACTGAGCTTCAACACAGTCCCTGGATAGTTTTGCTAAGGGCCTCTCTCAATCACACAGTTCTTCAGGTCCCCTAAGAATGGCTTTCGGTTAAATTGGGGACCATAGGGGTGTCTTCCCAACATTCTCACCTGTTGGGAGCAGGACGGCACAAACCAACTGGCACTGAGGGCTCATCAGACAGCACAGAGGGAACACAGCAACCCAGAGGAACATCTTCAGTGAAAAGCAACTGCCAGAGAATCATTTTTGCTGGGAAGAATTCACAAAGACACCGCATACATGAATGCTAATCATCAAGTCGATGTTTTCCATCAAGATGATTTTCAACTTCTACTAACAGTCAGAGCAGTTAAATGGATTCGTTTCTTCTCAAAAGTTATCTGTATCTTTCTTCCATGCTGGAGGAATGGGCGACAAACCTCACCTTAACAGACATGACTGCTGGCCACTTCCTGTTTCCCAAAAAATTCCCTGGCTCAATAACACACCTTTCCTTACAAGCGCAGGGTAAGAAAACAGAAACGAGGATGAAAAGATGGAAAGGAGGGAAACTAAGGAACTAATCCAAAGGTACTGATATTCACATCCACAACTCATCAGCTTTCTTGTCCTGTCTGTGATAGTGCAGAGAGATTGCCAAGATTGAATCCCAATGCCACTACTTACTGTGGCTTTGGACGAGTTCCTTACCCTGGTAGGATGGTGAGGATTAAATGAATTAATTCAGTTAACATAGAGTAGGGCCTAACAGATATTAGGAGTTGAGTTAAGGATTAGCTCTTGTTGTTATTCCAGGTACCTTTCTATAACACCAAAAAAAGAAAAAAAAAACCAAACCAAAACAAAAAAACAGGTGGTTGGAGGTGTGTGAACAGTGCAGTCTTAGCTTTAAATACAAAAATTTATGTGAATTTTTTATGAGTGAAAGGTTGTACATATTTTTAATATAAAATGTTCTCACCAAAGGATTTTTTTCTCCTTGTGATTTTTTTAATAAAAATTCAAAGCTTGGCCAAGCCCCCTGGCTTCTTATTCCACAGGAGAGAACTACCTCTACTGATCCCTGCTGTATTCCTTCTCACCACAGCAGAAATGTTTTAAAGATTAAAGAATCAAAGCAGAAACTTTTACTCATTATTCCAGAGGTGGTGAGCATCAGAGAGTAGCATGAACAATATCCACTTCCTTTCAGGAGACAGTTGTCCTTTGCACTCTTTCCTCCAAACTTAGTAACAGATAAGCTGCTAGGTGGAGGCTGGTACTTCTGCCACCGACTGTGACGCTAGCTTCCCAAGATGACAAGGACTGAACTATGATGCTCTCAAGTGATCACGGCCTGCGCTACTGCCCTTTCTCACCTGTGGCAAATCAGCACACATTCCCCACGTGTCTAAGAGATCCCTGGCCTAACATCTTCCAAGCATCTCACATGGAACACTTCAAACCTAAGAAGCAGGTATGGTTAGAAACTATCACTCAATACTTATGAAAGGGCTATGGAGCTTTCTACCATCTTTCTGCAGAAGTCAGGATCTTTTAACACCACAGGAGATTCTGCTAGGAAGAAAAATCTAAATGAAACCTGATTTGTATTGCAGTGGACATTCTGGTCTTAAAGGACATCCAATATCCTAAAAATACAATGAACTCACCATACAAAAGTTCCAGCAAACTGAAGAGAGACAGAGCATGAGTGGAGATTGACATTTCTGCATCAGACACTAGAGAGTTTGGTGGATAAGAGCTTTTGATTCTCCCTACCACCATGATGCAAATGTTACCATTCTTATCTTACAAAATAGGAAACTGAGACTTAGAGAGGACAGGTGCTTTGGCCAACATCCCACAGTCAAACAGTGGTGGCATCAACCACTTAAACCTAGATGTAATTCCCAAGTTTACATTTAAAGACAACACACACACGAGTGAATTCTAATGAGAAGAGTTGTTGTTGTTGTTGTTGTTGTTTTTAGCTAGAAACCTAAACTAGATGACTGAATACTAGATATCTAGGTGATTAAGGGAAAAGGAACATACCTGAACAATGAGCTGCCCAAATTAAAATAAATACTAGTCAAACAAGGCGAATTAGAAGTGTCCCTGGAGATACTCACTGTAGAAAAAGGGCCACAACAAGGAACGTACCCTGGTAGGACAGACTGCAGCATGGGAAGGGGGACAGTAGAAGAGGAGGCCAAACAGGGAGTGAGCCACAGTCCTCACCTGCTTTCAAGCACAGCTTGGGAGCTCAGTGGATGGGGTGGGCTGCAGAGAGTTGGTGTAGCTCAACTAGTATATAGCAAACCACTGGGAAGTTTTTTTTTTTTTGAGATGGAGTCTTGCTCTGTTACCAGGCTGGAGTACAGTGGCATGATCTCGGCTCACTTTAAGATTTTTAATGATTTACATTTCCAGTTAACAATCAGCTTTCCAGCAATAGCTGAATATTCATTCCCACAAGTTTTCCAGCAATCACTTTTGTTCATGTCAGCCACTTGAGAACAAGGTCATAAATACGTAAACTTGTTTTAAGTAAATATAACACAGATCATCGAGATGTTTATTGTGTACTGTGATATCGGCTGTTATTCTCCCAACATAAGTTGGGAGTCAAAAAACTCCCAAGGCCAGAATTCTGGCACAGAGATAATCTGCTTTCTAATAACTCCAGTAGTCATCATTTATTTTTGGATATAGCTACAAAAATAACCTGAAGACCTTATGAAATCAACTGCCATTTCAAAATGTACACTGTACATTTTCTAAACTTAAGGCTTGAAAGCTAACAGCTTAGTTCAGACCTTTAATATGGTATTATCTTCCTAATAAACATGTCTTTAAAAACTGATATACAACAAAATGTACAATCTTTTAAAGTTATCAAAGATACTCCAACAATAATGTTTAAAATGCTGGCATCTTACCCTCTTTAATTGGGAAGTGAGAAAGTTCAGTTAATTTTAGTATGACTATGATTCCCTATTCAGAACACCACAGTCTTCATTTGTTTTCTGTCTGTACTTCCCTCAATTGATACAAATAATTTATAACAGTAACGACAGTCAACACTATCTCCCAAATGAATTAAAAGAAAAATCAATCTGTGACTCCATCCACGTCCTCTCTAAACTTCAATTTACTTCAAACAACAGCTGATCATTCACCTTGTGCCAGGCACTAGATACTAAAAGTTGCAGATACTAAAAGTTGCAGTCCAGTGTTGCCATGCTGGGAATAGGACAAAGCTGAAGGCTAGCTGAGGGGTGGGGAAGGGGTGGGAGTAGGGTATGGAGGCATGGGATAACAGGAAGGAAAAGCTCTCTATGGGGAGTAAACTCTGAGCCAGGTGTAGGCAATGTTTCATTTTTCTTTTAGACTTCTGGGAGCTCAAAGAATTTTATTTAACTCACCCCCATAATATCCATGGGAATCTTCACAAGTTTCTCATCAATCAGGGGGCATTTTGCACACAGAAAAATATACACAAAAGTTTCGTCTAAGACTTTTCCAGCACTTATTTGTAGAGCTAACGCCAACATTCAGAATCCAAAACATCAGTCCAGAATACCACACTGCTTTTGACTGATTAATTTTCAACCATATTGAGATATAGATGGAAACATTCTTACAGAAACCGATGATCACTCAAAACTATAAAGAAGTTCTATACATTTTTTAAATAAAAAAAAAAAAAAGAGGCCAGGCATGGTGGCTCTCACCTGTAATCCCAGCACTTTGGGAGGCCAGGGTGGGCGGGTCATGAGGTCAAGAGATTGAGACCATCCTGGTCAACATGGTGAAACCTCATCTGTACTAAAAATATAAAAATTAGCTGGATGTGGAGGCAGATGCCTGTGGTCCCAGCTACTCGGGAGGCTGAGGCAGAAGAATCGCTTGAACCTCGGGAGGCGGAGGTTGCAGTGAGCAGAGATTGCACCGCTGCACTCTAGCTTTGCAACACAGCAAGACTCCGTCTCAAAAAAAAAAAAAAGAGAGAGAGACTGGAGGTGTTGTATTCACCTACTAGAGCAATTCCAAAAGTACAGAGCCAGTCACAACACTAGCACCTGAGATGAAATGAATGCAGAGCCAGCACTCGGATGCGCTATAGACGTGGATGAGCATCTTCATGTCCAGAGCTGACTCTACCTGCCAAACGCTTAGAAGGGCTTGACCACAGCCTGGGCCCACAGCTTCACTCCACACGGGTTTTCTGCAGTGCTTCCAGATGAAAGAGGCTCGGCACAACTCTATTTTTCATCACTAACCTTTGTCTAACATTCACATTTTACTCCTTGGGTCGTCAGTCACTTCACATTTCTGACCCACAACATGTTCCACAGATAAAAGCAGTGTGTGCACACATATGCACTATGTTTATAAAGTTCTTGTTAGTTGCCAGGGAAAAACAGCTTCATAAAAGGAGGCTGGCCAGGTGTGGTGGCTCACGCCTATAATCCTACCACTTTGGGAGGCCCAGGCGGAAAGATGTGTTGAGCCCAGACAACATGGTGAAATCCCATCTCTACAAAAAATACCAAAATTAGTCAGACACGGTAGTGCATGCCTGTAATCCCAGCTACCTGGAAGGCTGAGGAGGGAGGCTCAATTAAGCTCATGATGTCCAGGCTGCAGTGAGCTGTGATCATGCCACTTCACTATAGCCCAGGTAACAAGAGAACCTTTCTCAAAAGAACAACCACAACCACAACAACAACAAACCCAAACAAACATAAAAAGCAGCCAACCTGGAAGTACCTGAAGGTTTATCTTCTCAATCCAGAAAAGCTATTTTCTGCTTACTTACTTCAGTACACAGCCTAAAACACCTGTATCAATGGTTCTCTGCTAAGAACTGAAATGTCATGATTCTTTTACATTATACAGTACATTGTAAATAGAAATGCACAAAACAAACACAAATTATGAGGGAAAAAGGTTTCTGATCAAATTCAATTATGATTCTTTCATACTTTGAAAGGCTAGAAATGAAATTCTGCATTCCCTAAAACACTACCAGGATGACTTAAGTCATTTCCGACCAATGCAATTACTTACAGAAAGTACTCAATTGTCTAGACTCCAGAATTAATAGGTAAACAACAGTGGGCTAAATCCCAACTAAAATGTTTAAAGAATCGTGGAGATGCCTGAGGTATTTCTTACATATTATTGAACTTATAATGTATACGAGACAGCACGCTGGAGCCAAACAGACAGCTAAACATGGTGCATGTGGCTCACATACTTAGAGGATGCTGAGGACAGGGAGAGACAGGCAGGTAAATAATCAGACGAGTTCAGTGCAATCCAGAAACATGCAAAGTGTTCCAAATGCAGGGTCCAGTGTCAAGAGCTTCCTTACTCACATATCTGCAAGAAAGGAAATGTGAGATGTCTCTCAACATCCAAAGCAAGGGAAGCTTTAGCACCTCCTGCTAAAACACCAATTACCTAGAGTTCCTTAAATAGGCAAAAGATTTTCTTCTACCCAGCACTCCTTCCCTTTTACAGTGAAAACTGGAGTAGGTTTATTAACAACCGCAAACAGAAAACTATCATTACACATTCCCTAACCTATTTAACACTTAAGATTCCCCCTCAAAATATTTCTCACTGGTTGATTTTCTGAGTATATGTGCTGCTACAGTGTAACTTAGCATAGGCTCTCAGTCATTAACCTGAATCACCTGGAATTATCTTCAATTTTTTTTAACCTAAAGTCCATTTTGTCAACTCTGTATTTGCATTTAGTTACATGTTACGATTTATTAAAGCTCAACTTTCCCCCATTTTGCTGAAGAATCCATTATTCTACACATATCCGCTGCCTGTTGGCAGATGCAAGTATTACATTCTTTTGGAAAGGAATTATCAAAGGCAGCATGGATGGTCAAATAATTCAGCCATCAATAAATTAAAAACAGAAGTCAATTATATTCCATCATGAGTAGGGTTAATAAAAAATTGGAAACACTTCTTATCAGCTGGGTGACTCTGGTGAGTTACATAACTTCACTGAGCCTCAATTTTCTCCTTCGTAAACAAAGGTACCAGCTCTTAACTTACAGGACTGCTGCAGAGTGTAATGGTTAAAAATAATAGTAACTACCATTCACTCTGGACTTACTATCCACCAGCTTCTTCACAAACATCTCAATCCCTGTGCAAAACCTATATGGGGTGATTAGGACCATTCCCATCTAAAGATGAGACACCAATCTGTTCCAAATATATCAGCAAGTAGGGACAGAGACAGGGATGACCCTTGGGGTTGATTGGACCCCGAAGCCTGTGCTCTGCACTGCCCTTTCTCTGGCCAGTGCCTAGACAGCACAAGTCCCCAGAAACAGCATCCACATTAACAGCCACTACTGTGAAGCAGCACAGCACATGGTTTTCTTGATGTTCCTGAGAAATCCTCGCCCAACTGCAGCCTGCCTTGATCCCATTTTGTGTTCTCATAATCAGACAAAAGTCACGTTTCTCCCTTCCTTTTGGGCCCCCAAGCCCACCTGTGCCCGTCTGGAATTCCATCCTCTTCCTTGGTTCCACCACATGCACTCCCACTCTCCTCCATTCTGCACCTTGCTCAGTAATCCTGAAATCCCACACCAAAATGAGCATTCCCAAGGGTCACTTCCCTTGAGGAATAATCAGGTTCACTCCCAGGCTCTCAACTATCATCTGGGGGTCAGATTCTCAAATGCTAGCAGATCTACCGCTTCGGAGCACTGAGCACCCTGCATGGATCATGGGGCCTCAGGGAGAAAAGCTGGAGGCACCGAGAGGCTGCTGGTCCCTGCTCTCTGCTGCTCCAGGAGAGAACGGGGACTGGACACCGAGGCTGGCTCATGCTACCTGCTCCTGCTCTCCTAAGAGCCTCCTTCTACACGTTGTTGGAACAACAATCCCCATTTCAGGCTCTGGAACTCTGAAAACCTGAGGCTGACTAGAAACTGTGTTCCTGCAGCCAGTGGTTCTCCCAGGTGAGTCTCAGGATCAGCAGCACCAGAACTCACCTGAGGACTTGTGAGAAATGCACATTCTCAGGCCCCTGCAGCCCAACCACATGGCGAACTCTGGGGTAGGACCAGTAATCTGTGTTCTGGCAAGTCCTCCAGGCGACTCTGATGAAACCTGTTTGAGAACTGCAGTGCCCTCTGGAGGCAGCGGACCCACTGAACCCATTTAGTGGAAGGTGCTTCAGGAGCAGGTACTGAAACACCCCAGGCTTCTACCACATGCCCTGGGGCTCTCTGGAGAGGCCTAAGCAAAAGAAAAACAAACAAAAACAGGAGAGAAAGGCAATGGGAGAAAGTTTCTTTGGACATATTTGGTGCATAATTATTTCCTCAGTGGAAACACGAAAGGGGAGATTCATTTCGTAAAATTTTTGGTAAGAAAAAAGGGTTAACTTGAAAAAGAGACAGCAGTGTGACGTTAATAAAGTCAAGGAAAATCTGGATCTTTACAATTAGGACACTGAAGGCGACTGCTGTCCTGTGTGCTTTGTAGAACATGGTCCGACTGTACTGATGGACAACAGAGACGTACCACTTAATACTCGACCATTCTGAACATGAATTGATCTTCTGAGATGAGAGACAATTGAGTCTTGGAGACAAGGAGTAAACTGCTGACCCTTTGAAGGAAAACTCACCCTGATAAGGTAGAGTAAGGGAACCTGTGCTAAACAGGTCGACTTTTAATCAAGGAGTAGCCTTGACAGAATTCAATCCAAATGGTCTGGACATGGAAATGGAATGCTACTAGGTGCCACTATCCCCTGGGAGGCCTCCTAAAGTCTAGGAGAATTCAACAGAGCTCACAACAGGGAGACTCAGTGACCATTTCCTGACCAGCGATTTCCAAAGACAAGTGCAGGACCCCTTGGATGTACAAAGACAATGCAATTGGGTGAGGGAAGCGATATTAGCACTTCTCTTTCTAGTTAAAAGTAAACAAAAAACTAAATGTTACTATTAATAATATTAAATATGGACTAAAAATAGGGCCCTCCAGTCCCTACCTCAGGAAGGTACATAGGGCGCATCTATGTACCATCTACCACACACGCCTCAGCTGGCTTGCTGTTCTGTTGCACACGTCCACCCAGCTAGGTGTGCGTCTGAGTTGTGAATCTAGCTTACCTAACTGCACAAAATGAACAAGGTGTTTTAAAGCATCACTGCCAAAAACAAACAAACAAACAAACAAAAACAAAAAGTGAAGATAAAACAAATTATGTAAGCATTAGCAAAAACAAGAAAATGGCAGAGGTGACATTTTTTCTACTCCCAGAATGGATTCTTCACCAGCCGCCTATGAAATAAATGCAAAGATGATCTAATCAGATCTGACAAGACATAGGCAAAAAAAAAAATAAATTATCAAGAAAGAAATGACCAAGATGACCATCTTAGACATGGATCTACACAAACACAATACACCTTCAGATGTTACTGTAATAGAATGAATCCAACTGACTGGCATGACATTAAAAACACTATTTCACTGGCATCTCATGCTCTCACAATTTCTTTTGGGTTAACTTTAATGTACATGCTTTTATTGGCACAGTAGTATAAAATAAGTAAATATGCCATTTATGGGGGTGCCTACTCAATTTTTTTTTGTTTTTTTTTTTTTACCGACAGGTACTTATTCAAGAAAAGCCTGCAAATCATGCCTATGTATAAGAATACCTTTGCAATAATGCACTTCAGTAAATTTTTAAACAATTTATAGAAAATGTTTTTAAATTTGGTAAACTTTATCAAAATGGTAAATCTCAGTAAATTCATAACACAGTTATTTCCAAGTTTATCTGGTTAAATGTGATTTGTATTATGCAATTTTGAGACAAAACAGCCTCCAATGCTAGCTAACACCTTCTCTTGCCTGAACACTGGAATCTGAACAGCTAAGTCAGAATTACCTGAGTGTCATGGGTGACTGGGAAGTTGGAGGCAGAGAGAATTAAAATTCTCAACCTCTTTTAAAGTGTTCCTTCATCAAAACCCACATGAATGCTAAAGAACTCTGAGTACAGGGTAATAGTTTCAAGGATGGGGTCTGATGTCAGACAAATGTGTATGAATTCTGGCTGCAGAATGTACTAACTTAGGACTTTGAGCAATTCTTACTCATAAATAGGTTGTGAGAAATAAAATAAAACTACCTGGCACACAGAAAGAGTTCAATAAACATTATGTATGATTATTTTTTACATAAAAGTACACATATATGAAGTGCCTGACTTTCCAACAGTTAGACTTGAAATACGCTCTCGGGCAGTATGGTCTGAGGCCAGCATTTGGCACCACCAGTTCAGTCCCCTTCAGTGATTCTAACTGAAGTGTGGTCCTTGGACTAGCAGCAACACCTGCCAGCTTGGTAAAATGCAGAACTTCAGGCTCTACTCCAGTTCCAAAGAATTAGAACGTGCATGTTAACAGGCATTTCAAATGCACATAGAAGTTTTCAAGGCAATGAACTAAAGGAGAATTAAAAGTCCACATAGTTGGTTGTGACATCACGTAAAACGCTGAAACAACTCAGCTGAAGGTGAACAGGAAGCGCGTACTTCCTTCCTCAGGTCACTGTTAGCTGTTCAGCATCTGTAAAAGCAAGTGAGATGAAAACTGCCCAGGGCTAGCAAGGTAAGCCCAAGTCAGTCACTGCCTAGAATCAACCCTTCTTGCCTCTGCCCTTTCTTCTATTACTTCAAAAGTCCTAAAACAAACTACCAATTTTCAGACTTCCCACTACATTAGGGTTTAATCGATACAGCTGCAAAACTGAGGCAGAGAAAAGCATCTATTTTGTAAGTGAAAACCTCAATCCTTGGGAAAGGAAGGTACTGGCAGCTGCATACACCTGTACCTACACAACACTCACACACATACATACACAAACCCAGGGTGTTTCCTCCTCAGAAAATGTCACACAACTCTTTAAGATAAAAATAACCTGAGCTTCAGACTAATACACTGGCTTGCCACTTAAAAAGTGACAAAGTCATTTTACCAAAACAAAGCAAATATCAGTACGCTGAGAGGTCACTTTGGTTTTATAATTTTGTCAAGGTGTAAGAAAATTCGCTGGGCGCGGTGGCTCACGAGGTCAGGCGTTCAAGACCAGTCTGGCCAACATGGTGAAACCCTGTCTCTACTAAAACTACAGAAAAAATTAGCGAGGCATGGTGGCGGGCACCGTTACTTGAGAGGCTGAGGCAGGAGAACCACTTGAACCCGGGAAGTGGAGGTTGTAGTGAGCTGAGATCCCGCTGCTGCACTCCAGCCTGGTGACAGAGTGAGACTCCATAAAAAAATAAAAAGGGAAAGAAAGAAAATTCTATTAATGGAAAACAATTTTATTGAATCTATATTGGTGGTTCATACAGAAGAGCAACTGAATTTATATAAACTGCCTTTCCACCTTAACTAATCACATTAAGCTGCTGTCTCCTATGATTACCCCCTCCACCTCAGAAAGTCTTTTTTAAAAAGTTAGTAAGAATGGAGAGGCTAGCATTTGCAGCAATGCAGGCCAGTGCTAAACAGAAGTATCCTCTGACCTCATCGTAAAGTGGGGTCCCTCAAAACCCCAGTGGACAGACCAAGTGCCCATGCTCCTTCCTCATGGGGTGGTGAGCTGGGTGAGGGCTGGAGCTTATTCCAGAGGTCACAGTGGGTGGGTGAGGAGGGAGGGAAAGGGGGTTCATCGTGAACTAGCCAACAGGAGCCTGCTTGCTCTGGTTAGTAGCTTAGCCTGGAGAACTACTGTATCTCTTCTTACACCTTGTATGTACTAGGGGATTTACTGACTGTGCACAGATAGAATAAACACTGTGGGTTCCAAAAGTATCAGCCACAGTACCTGCTGTATGTAGCTGATACTTTTGGAAAGGCCTTTGGCTGGTATGCTGGGGCACCAGCTACCAGAGGCATCAACCCTGCACTGCTAGTGTCTATGGGAGAAAGGCCCAGCACAGGCCTGTTTTCTGGTGCTCTAGGATTGGACCTGTCCTCACTGCCTTACAAAACATGTTTCTATCCTGTTTTCAGCCTTTTTACTTTCAAGTTTTCATAAAATATATGAAAAATAGGAGTCCATTAGTATATTTTATATACCAAAATAAACCTAGTATTTTCAATTACGTAAGAGCTTAAGATTGCCAATCTTCAGAAGCTACATCAGAATTTCATCTTAGCCTAGCTCACCTGTAACCCATACCAGCCCCAGGAACAGGTAAATTGGTTCTTCAGGGTTGAGGCTAAAGGAAGATACCACTAATCAATCAAGAAGAGGCTATGTTTTGCTCCCATGACAAACATGCCCCAAATCTCACTGGCTTAAAACAGCCAAGGTTTATTTCTTGATCATGTGGGTTGACTGAGGCTCTGTTCCACACTGTCTTCACTCAGGGACATGAATGAGAGAGCCTCTAGTACAGGGGTGTCAAATCTTTTGACTTCCCTGGGCCATGCTGGAAGAATTGTCTTCGGCAACACATCAAAAACACTATTAATAGCTGATGGTCTTTAAAAAAAAATTGCAAACAGGAATCTCAATGTTTTAAGAAAGTTCACAAGTTTGTGTTGGGCTGCATATGGCCCGCAGGTTGGACAAGCTTGCTCTAGTACCTCTTCTGCAGTACCAGGAAAAGGGAGCATGGACAATCAGGCAGAGATTTACATGGTCTCCATGCGTACTCCATTGGACAAGTCCAATTAGCTAAAGACATCTAACCTGATGGGAAAGGAGAAGCATGATGACGGTACCCTGTTCCTGCACAGGGGAGAACTAGACAAGTCAGAGTGACAGCACAAGTGACCACATGCTTCCATCCCAGATTCCAGCAGGTACCTCTGACCCTGACCAGGACTGACCCTTGCCCCTCATTCAAGGGAGTTTCCATAAGCTGCTGTCAGATGGACAGATACTTGCTGGTGGTGGTCTTCCAGGGCCACTTCCCATGGATTCCCTCTGGCTGCTCACTACTTGGTTGTCCATTTCTGCCTAAAATTCATCTTACTATTGAAAATCTGTCTCCTGCTGAGCAAACATTCTCACTTCCCATAACTGCATCAGCTATTCAATCCCATCACAATCCACTTCCCTGCATCCCTAGTTAATGTCATGTAAAACCACGCAGCCGGGAGCCTGCCTCTTCCAGCCGCACTCTCATCAGATTACACAGAATAGCCCCAACTGATTTCTCAGGATTCCGAGTGCCAGTACTTGGGGGGGAAAGTACATACATTTCTTTAGGGAGGTTAAACCTTTCCTCCTTGTGACTACTTAAATGAAACATCTTAAGTTATATTACAATGTGTATGTGTCTGTATAGAAAGTAGCCTAGGAGACATCAAGGTAAACACTGGTTATTTCTATGAAGTGGGGTTATGATGGAGTTTTACCTTCTTTTTATGCATTTTACACTTTGCAAGTATATATTATTTATATGCTCTTATATATATAATTATATAAAAATTAGAGAACACTATATTAAATACCATCCATTTGGTATATTTTCAGATGCTCAATTTCATACTAATTAATTCCTTGTGTATATATTACTTCTTCCACACTACCTTCTTCAAGTATTGCACCTGGGGTAAGGAAAGCAAAAGTTGATTATCATGTTACTTATTTGATTTGATAAAATGGACTGCTGCTTCAAAGAAAACATGCAAGGTTAAGCTCTGTGTAAATAATTCTTCATTTTCTGACTGAATTTCCTAAAAGCAAAAGCAAGGGTGATTATAGCCGAGAGACTGCAAAAAGAGCAAGACAAAAAAGAAGAGCCAATCTGGGTTCTACCCTGGACATGAGCAACATGAGAGAATGGAGGTTTGGGAGAGGAAATACTAATAACAGCAATATAATAATGGCAGCTAGTATTTACCAGGTACAAACACTCGGCTTGGTTCTCTACTAACATTATTGCATGTATTTTCTCATTGAACTATGAGAATTATTCAAAATAGTAAGAACTATTTCCCCTACTTTTAGCACTAAGAAAACAGGCACAGGAAAATTTCATAATCACAGTTGTTGAATGGTGGAGCCAGGCAACCTGAGTCAAGAGCTCATGGTCCTTAGCATTACACTAACTCACTTGACATCGTATTTCAAATCAACTCTAGGAGGACTGTGCAATGTATAAAAATATCGAACCATAGCAAAATCCAACATAAAACAGAATTGTAGAAGTACATCTTTGAAAAATGACAGATTTCTAAACTTTGAGGCAACAGAAGAAAATCAAAGAAAAACAGCGTCAACTAGAACCGCATAAATTTAGGTCTGTGGTTGACATTCATTGTTTCCACGTGTTACCACGCTTGGCTTCCACAACAGAAACAGTAACCCCCAGTCCATCCCAGGTGCTTCCGCCATGACCCCCCATCACTTTACCTCAGGGCCAGCAAGCTACATGGAGGATTATGACTCAGGCCAGCCAATCAAGTCTTCCATACTTCTACTGACAGTGATTGTTCCAAGGAGTGAGCCACTGGAATCACTCCTGAAATTTTACAGATCAACCTGGGTGGGGAGGGGAGGGCAGTACACAGGATGGTATGGTTTGAATATTTGTCCCCTCCAAAACTCATGTTGAAATGTAATCCCCTGATATGGTTTGGATTTGTGTCCCCACCCAAATCTCATGTCAAACTGGAGGAGGGGCCTGGTGGGAGGTGACTGGATCACGGGGGCAGATTGCCCTCTTGCTGTTCCCATGACAGTAAGTGAGTTCCCATGAGATCTGACAATCTAAAAGGGTGTGGCACTTCTTGCTTTGCTCTCTCTTCTGCCACCGTGTGAAGAAGCTTGCTTCCCCTTTGCCTTCCAACTGCATGACTGTAGTTTCTGAGGCCTCCCAATCATGCTTCCTGTCAAGCCTGCAGAACTGTGAGTCAATTAAATCTCTAATTACCCTGCCTCAGGTACTTCTTTATAGCAGTGTAAAAATGGACGTAATACAGGAAATTGGTACGGGGAGTGGGGCATTGCTATGAAGATACCTGAAAATGTGGAAGCGACTTTGGAATTGGGTAATTGTAGTAAGTAAGAATAAATAAAAGGTTTCTCTTCAAATCTTTCCTCTTAGTTGATTACGAATAGTTTCTTCAAAGGTTAATTTACTTTAAAGCTTTTGCTAATAATCTTAAAGTAGCTGTTAGTCATAATAAAGAAATAAGTGCATCCCGTGTTCTTAGTTCTTACACTTTAACCTAGACATTTGCCCTGACATGCCTGGACAAGCCCAGATGAACCTTAGGTCAAAGCTTATTCCCCTTCCTTATTCAGAAATGTTATCACTTCTCTAAGCATTCCTCAAGTTACCTCTTTTCCTTTGTTCTCCTCTGCCTTTACTTTTTAAGAAAATTTCCAAGTTTTTAGCCAATTGGGTCAAGCACAGAACGTGAGGTCCTATTCCGGCCAATGGAAACTGGACACAGCAGTAGGGCAATTGTGTCATATGAAAGTTATAAATGTTCCTGTCTCCCTTGTTCAGGTGTGTTCTCGTAGCAAGACTGCCAGAAAGCTGTACCCTTCCTGCAGGAAGTAAAATTAGTCTTGCTGAGTCATCCAATGTCTTGGTGTGGATTTTTCCCAATGTTCTAAACCCATTTCTAACGGTAACAGGAGGAGGTTAGAACAGTTTGGAGTGCTCAGAAGACAGGAAGATGTGGGAAAGTTTGGAACTTCCTAGAGAATGGAATGGTTTTAACCAAAATGCTGATAGTGATACGGACAATAAAACCCAGGCTAAGGTCGTCTAAGATGGAGATGAAGAACTTACTGGGAACTGGAGCAAAGGTCACTCTTGCTATGCTTTAGCAAAGAGACTGGAGGCATTGTGCCCCTGCTCTAGAAAACTGTGGAACTCTGAACTTGAGAGAGATGATTAGGATACCTGGCAGAAGAAATTTCTAAGCAACAAAGCAGTCATGATGTAACTTGGCTGCTCTTAACAGCATGCAGTCATGTGTATTCACAAAGAGATGGTCTGAAATTGGAAATTATGTTCAAAAGGGAAGCAGAGCATAAAAATTTGAAAAATTTCCAGTCTGGCCATGTGGTAAAAAAGAAAAACCCATTTTCTGGTGAGAAATTCAAGCCACCAGTTGCAGAAATTTGCATAAGTAAAGAGGAGCTGAATGTTAATCACCAAGACAATGGGGAAAATGTCTCCAGGGCATTCCCGAAATCTTCCCTGCAGCCCATCCTATCACAGGCCTGGAGGCCTAGGAGGAAAAAATAAATTAGTGGCCTGGGCCTAGGGCCCCTGCTGCTCTGTGAAGCCTTAGGACATGTCGTCCCAGCCACTCAAGCTCTAGCTGTAGCTAAAAGGGGCCAAGGTACAGCTCAGGCTGTTGCTCAGAGGGTACAAGCCCCATGCCTTGGCAGCTTCTACATGATGTTGTGCCTATGGGTGTGCAGAAGGCAACAGTTGAGGTCTGGAAACCTCACCCTAGATTTCAGAGGATGTATGGAAATGCCTGGGTGCCCAGGGAAAAGTCTGCTGCAGGGATGGAGCCCTGATACAGAACTTTTACTAACAGTAACAGTGGAGGGGAAATGTGAGGTTGGAGCCCAGACAGTGTCCTCACTCAGGCACTGCCTGGTGAAGCTATGAGAAGAGGGCCACTGTCCTCTAGACCCCAGAATGGTAGGTCCACTGACAGCTTGCACCACGCACCTGGAAAAGCCACAGACACTCAATGCCAGTCCATGAAAGCAGCCATTGGGGGCTGTACCCTACAGAGCCACAGGGGCAGCCCTGACCAAAGCCTTGGGAGCTCACCTCTTGCATCAGCATGCCATGGATATGAGACATGGAATCAAAGGAGATTATTTTGGAACTTTAAGATTTAATGGCTGTTCTGCTGGGTTTCAGTCTTGCGTGGGGCCTGTAGCCCTTTTGTTTTGGCCAATTTTTCCCACTTGGAACAAGAGCATTTACTCAATAAGTGTACTCCCACTGTATCTTGAAAGTAACTAACTTATTTTTTATTTTACAGGCTCACAGAGAGAAGGGACTTACTTTGTTTCAGATGAGACTTTGGACTGTGGACCTTTGAGTTAATGCTGAAATAAGTTAAGACTGGAGGACTGTTGAGAAGGGATACTTACATTTCGCAATGTGAAAAGGCTGTGAGATTTGGGAGGGGCTGGGGAGAAATATGGTTTGGATTTGTGTCCTCACTCAAATCTCATGTTGAACTGGAGGAGGGCCCTGGTAGGAGGTGACTAGATCAAGTGGACGCCCCCTTTGCTGTTCCTGCAACAGTGATTGAGTTGTCACGAGATAGTTTAAAAGTGTGTAGCACTTCCTGCTTTGCTGTCTCCTGACACCATGTGAAGAAGGTCTTTGCTTCCCCTTTGCCTTCCACCATGATTGTAAATTTCCTGATTCCCAGTCATGCTTCCTGTTAAGTCTGCAGAACCTCTTTTCTTTATAAATTATCCAGTCTCAGGTAGTTCTTTATAGCAGTTTAAAAAGAGACTACTATATCCCCAATGTGGCAGTAATGACAGATGGTGTCTTTAAGAGGTGACTGGGTCATAAGGGCTCTGCCCTCATGAATGGATTAATCTACTCATGGATTAAAGGATTATCATGGTAGTAGGACCAGTGGATTCAAAAGAGAGACCTGAGCCAGCAAGCTCAGTGCCCCCTTACCATGTGATGCCCTGTACCTCCTCAGGACTCCATAGGATCCCAGCCTTTACATGATGCCAAGCCATGCCCATGCACTTCCCAGCCTGTAGAATTATAAGGAATAAATTTCTTTTCTTTATAAATTACCCAGTTTCCAGCATTCTGTTATAAATAACACAAAATGGAGTAGGACAGAAGGTCTGCCTTTTTACTTGCCATAATGAGCTATTATGGTCATGGAAGGCTGGTGCTACTGAAAGAACACCTACTATAGAGGAAGTTGACAAGAGAAACAAGTCAACACAGGAGGAAAGCAGAGCTAAAGACACCACCTGAATCTCGGGACTGAAATGTATCCAAAGTCAGATCAACCTAAGATATTTCTGTTAGAGGAAACAGTTAATTTCCTAGTTTTTGTTAAGTTAAAGTTAGATTTATGAAACTTGTACCTTTTAAAGTGATATGATTAATGCTAATTGAAATTACCAAAATTAAAAGATTAAAATAAACTAGGAAAAATGTGTTTATCAAATGTAACAAAGGATTAATAAGAGAACATATTAAGTAAGTTTCCCTACTGAGCAAAGAAATACAAATTTAATGGCTGGGCGTGGTGGCTCACACAAGTAATCCCAGCACTTTGGGAGGCTAAGGCAGGAGGATTGTGAGGTCAGCAGTTCAAGACCAGTCTGGCCAAAAAAGTGAAACCCCATCTCTACTGAAAACAGAAAAAATTAGCCGGTATGGTGGTGGGTGCCTGTAATCCTAGATACTTGGGAGGCTGAGGCAGGACAACTGCTTGAACCTAGGAGGCAGAGGTTGCAGAGAGCCGATGTCGTGCCACTGCACCCCAGCCCAGGCGATAGAGTGACACTCCGGCTCTAAAAATAAAAAAATTAAAAAAAAGAAAGAAAGAAATGCAAATGTAAACAATAGGTATAGTGGCAGTGCAGGATGGTGGGTGGTATATCCAGCATTCAGTCCAAACATGCTTCACCACCAAGCTGTCATAGATCCCCCTAAACCCTGTTTGTCTGCCTCTGCTGATTTCCACCCCTTTTAGTCAACACTAGCTATGTGATCTAATGCTGGCCCCTGAGATGTGAGCTGAAATCTGCTGACACCACCCTATCCTGCTTTCTCCTGTCTAATGCTATGGATGAGTTATGGCAGTCACCTTGTGATCATGAGAAAAAAGCCAGGAGAATCAGAGATGCTGCCTTGAGCTTATGACAAATGGTAGCAGCCATCTGCCTCTGGGTTTCCTGTTATGTGATTCAAATTCCTATTTGCATGAGCTACAAGTAGGCAAATATTTTGTTACTTCATGATATGGTTTGGCTGTGTCCCCACCCAAATCTCATCTTGAATTCTCATGTGTTGTGGGAAGGACCCAGCAGGAAGTAACTGAATCATGGGGCAGTTCTTTCCTATGCTGTTGTCGTCATAGTGAATAAGTCTCATGAGATCTGATGGTTTTATAAAGATTAGTTCCCTTGCATAAGCCCTCTCTCTTTGTCTGCTGCCATCCATGTAAGACATGACTTGCTCCTCCTTGCCTTCCACCATGATTATGAGGCCTCCCCAGCCAGGTGAAACTGTAAGTCCATTAAACTTTCTTTTGTAAATTGCCCAGTCTAGGGTTTATCAGCAGTATGAAAACGGACTAATCCACTTCATTCATTTAACAGCATGAAAACAAACTAATCCACTTCATAACATTTAACATTATTTACTAAGTGAGCAAAGCAGGAAAGATCAGCTCTGGTGTGGCTTCCTTACACCTCAGAAGAAATCATGCTTAGCCACTATAGGTAACATAAGGGGGCTCTCCATAAGTAAAATGAATGACAGCAACAACAAAAAGTCATTGTAATATATAACAGCCATATCTAATGCTAGCAAAGACATGATAAAACTTCTGTCTTCCAATACATCAGTCTTATACTGGTACTCTGGGAAGCAAGCAGGTGGCATGTACCAAAGTAGCCCATCTCCACTCACAATTCATTCTCCTTAACTGAGGGATTCCATGTTTATTACACTAGTTATAAAAAGTCATTTGAAAGCCCTTGCTACTCACACTGCCTGATCTATTTTAAATTTTGTCTTAGCAAAAAATGTCATTGATAGGAGATAAATATTTTAAAAATTAGTCACCAACTTTGCCTTTGTATGTTTAAATTCACTGAGAGCATCCTCGTACACTATAATTGACAATAAACCATGGCCAACAGTGAACTGGCCTAATTCACAGCTCCCTGCCCTTTCCTGGGCGATATAATGCACTCTACACATATGGTTTTTTTTTTTTGAGATGAAGTTTCCCTCTCATTACCCAGGCTGGAGTGCAAGGGTTTAATCTCGGCTCAGTGCAACCTCCACCTCCCAGGTTCAAGCAAATTCTCCTGCCTCAGCCTCCCCAGTAGCTGAGATTACAGGGACATGCCACCACACCCAGCTGATTTGTTTTGTACTTTTAGTAGAGATAGGGTTTCCCCCATGTTGGTCAGGCTGGTCTCGAACTCCTGACCTCAGGTGATTCACCTGCATTAGCCTCCCAAAGTGCTGGAATTACAGGTGTGAGCCACTGCGCCTGGCACATACAATTATTAAAACAAAAGACAAGAACAGCTAATGACCTTGCTGTATTTAACAGCTGATTTGTTATTCAGTTTTTCAACATACACACATGCTACTTCACTTCATAAAATATTTCCTTATGGCTTTTATTTAAAATTTTATAAAAAGAAATAAATAACACCCATTCCTTACCTGCCCCCACAAACACTACACTATGTGAAAAAGAAATCCTCATGACATTAAAGTTGTGTCATTTTATTTTATCATTTCAAACATTTTCATTTTATTTCTTCATTTTTTTTTTATGAAAGAAAGAAAGAGGAAGAGATTTTAGAAAAAGAGAGAAAAAGAGAAAGAAAGTAACAGCAAAAGAAAGAAAAAACGAATGAAAGAGAGAAAGAGGAAGAGATTTTAGAAAAAGAGAGAAAAGGAGAAAGAAACAGCAAAAGAAAGAAAAAAAAAGAATGAAAGAGAGAAAGAAAGAGGAAGAGAAAGAGGGAGAGAGAATGGGATTCTTGTTTTATTGCCCAGGCTAGAATACAGTCTAAAAATGGGTATTAAAAACCTCTTTTATGCCAATAATTGTGCTTAAC